>JADRCC010111982.1:0-16753 GCA_019843855.1 Hylomyscus alleni
AAAAAAAAGAAAGAAAAAAATGGAAGTGAGCAGGCATAGTGGTATTCATCTTTATACAGTTCTGTGGATCTCGAGGAAGGTGTATCTCTGTGAGTTCAATGGCCACCCGATTTACAAAGAAAAAGAAAACACAAAGGGAGACAACCCTGGAAATGGAAACACCAGGAAAGAGGTCAGGAGCTACAGATGCAAGCATCAACAACAGAATACAAGAGATAGAAGAGAGAACCTAGGTGTAGAAAATACCATAAAAAACATTAATACAACAATCAGCCGGGCAGTGGCGGCCCAGGCCTTTAATCCCAGCACTTGGGAGGCAGAGGCAGGCAGATTTCTGAGTTCGAGGCCAGCCTGGTCTACAGAATGAGTTCCAGGACAGCCAAGGCTACACAGAGAAACCCTGTCTCAAAACAAAACAAAACAAAAAACAAACAATCAAAGAAAACACAAAGATCAAAAAGCATCCAGGAAATCCAGGATACAATGAAAACACCAAACCTGAGAGTAATAGGTATAGAAGAGTGTGAAGATTCCCATCACAAAGAGCCAGCTAACATCTTCAACAAAATTATAGAAGAAAACTTCCCTAACCCAAAGAAAGAGATGTCCATAAATGTGGAATGGTGGGCTGTACAGGCAACCTGGTCCCAGTTGAGCAAAAGATCTGGAACTCCAGAGACCCGGTGGGTGGTAACTTCTGCCTGCATGGAATGGAAGGTATTCAAGCACACCTACTGGACCCCTGGCTCCTTTTGCAGTTACAACCCCCACAGCCCCCCTGCAGGAGAGTTGTGTGATATTGGTCACATATAGGCAGCACCATGCCTTCCCAATTGCAAATAACGTTTCTCCAAGCTTTCAGTCCAAACCAATGAGAAGTACCTGCTGTTAAACCCTGAATCACCCCCCAAAACCATACCCAGGGAATTAAAGGTGTTCAAAAACCACTCCTTTGTCTGAACCTTTTGTTCTAAGAGCTGTCAAAGAGCTATAACACTTGGGAGAGGTCTGCTCTCCCTGAAATGCCACCTGAAGCTGCACCACACTCCTCACTGGCTAGTTGGCCTTAGCGCAGGGCAGTGCAGAGTAACCAAGTAACCTGGAAAGCACAGTAGAGACAGAGGTGTAGCCAATGGCAGCAGCAGAAGCAGTGGAAGCAACTTCCTCTCCCCACCCATGTTCGCTTCACTTCACTGGAACTCTCACACCAGGCTGGACCAGAGATCTCTGGTACACAGGCACACACATAAAGAGACAAGAAACCTACAGAACACCAAACAGATGGGACAAAAAAAGAAATTCTTCCTGTCACTAATAATTAAAACACCAAATGCACAGAACAAATAAAGAATATTTAAAGCTGTAAGAGAAAAAGGTCATCTGTTGTTACCAAATAATTTTTCTAGTTTATGGATTGGGTTACATCTAATTGAGTTGTTGACCATAGGGGCCCCATAGTAACCTACAAGCAACTCAGGCTGTTGCCGAAGCTATAGGTTGCTCTCCCCGAATTGACAGCAAGGTCTGATTGCTGAAGACAACACCTACAGAACTCATTGAACACAGACAAGTGAAGCTGGTGCCTACACAGAGACTTTATCCTTGGAACACTTAGCTATAAACATGATATTTCCATTAAATCCCTCCCTTCAAGGCTCTGTGAAAACGTCAGAAAAGGAGGAGGAAGGAGTATAAGAGCCAAAGGGGATGGGGAATACCAAAACAAACAAGGCCCTCTAAATCAACATGATTAACACTCATGAAATCACAAAGACTGAGACAGTAAGCAGAGGGCCTATATAGTTCTGCACGGGATAGGGTCCTAGAGCTTAATAGAGATGTAGACATAGGCCCCGGCCCCAACCCAGAAGCTATTTCCAGTTGATAACTACTAGAAAATGAAAATTATGTTTCTTTCTAGGGAGTCTCACTGGGGAAACATGCTCTCAAGTTGGCTAAATGCACAGCAGTAAATGGCCAATAAAAAACGAAATCAGTGTCATCTTTGGAGGTTCTTATAATGTCATCTCTGGACTTTCTATTTTTAAAAATTTTACCTTATTACTTTTCATTTTTATTTATATACTATTTTTCTTTTCTATTTTTACCTTTCAGGTTGTTTTCATGTATATTATGGATTCAAGTTTAGTGTTGTTATAGGATTCCTGAGGGTACAAACAAGTAGATCGTTTTTTGTATCCTTTTCCTGGGGCCATTTTCTTTGTTTTGTTCAATCCCTTTGATTTATCATATTACATTATATTGTATTATATTTATTATATTATTATCCCTTAGAAGATTATTATTATACATATTGTTTTCTAATGAGAGACAGAAAGGAAGTGGATCTCAAGAGAGAAGATGTGGGGAGGAACTGGAAGTAATAGTGGAATATAATCCATAATAAGGATATATTATCTCAGAAAAAAATCTATTTTCAGTAAAAGAAAAAATTAATTAGTTAAAAGATCTCCTTGCTATATCACTGAAATGAAAAAAAAACACAAGGGTCACTGCAGAGGCCATGGAATAAATCCATAATTACAATCTATACAGACTAGAGTACCAGCATTCAAGTGGTATGAAATATGAATTGTTTTAGGTTTATATTTATATTATAATATATTATTATATTTATATTATATTACAATATATATTTTATTATATTTATATTATATTATGATAATTTTAGGCTAAAAATAGGATTCAGTTATTGTATATGTTACATTTTTTACTGCCATGTAAATACATGATATTGTACTTTTTAATAGGGTACTGTGTGAGGTTTTACAATGTTTAAAATGACAATATTTTAAAATAAATACTTTATAATGCTTAAACCAGAATAAATATGTATTTCTTCAAATGCTGATCACCTCTTTATTTTTAATTATTTATTTGTTTTTTGAGACAAAATTTCTCTATGTAGTTCTGACTATCTTGGAACTCACTATGTAAAGCATGCTGGCCTTAGACTCATCAAGATCCAACTATTTATATCTCTTAAATGCTGTGATTAAAGACTTGAGCCACCATACCTAGTTTGATCCTTTCTTAAAAACCTTTTCAAAAGCGTATTTACTACTATTATTGTATATATGTAGCTGTATCTGTGAGCACAGGAGTGTGTATGTATTGTTGTTGTTGTTGTTGTTGAGTATATGTATAGTGTATGTGAAAGTCAAAGAAAATCTTTGTCCCCTAACACCTTCATATGGGTTCCAGGTATTGAACTCAGATAATCAGGATTCATTTCAAGTACATTTACCTGCTGAGATATATCTTTCATCTTATAAAGAAAATTGTTAAAATCCTCTTATTTTTGAAATGCATAATTCATTATTTTTTTTATACTCACTGTACTACAAACTAGTACAACCAAACTTCTTGTTCTTACCCAACTGCTACTCCTTATTCACTGATTATTTTTTCATCATTCATTTCTAACTCTCACTCTTCCAGGGCTATTGTGACCATTATTCTATTCTCATATTCTGTTTCACCTATTTTATATATATTAAATATTCCAAATGTGATCATGCAACATTTGTGTGCCCGGCTCTTTCACTTATTTATCTTTACATGGCAGTCTCCAGGTTGATCTATTTGGATACAAACAATGTCAGGATTTTCTACCTGCCCACACCTATAGAACTAAAATTCTATAATAGAATTTTGAATGCCAAATTTCTATTATTTTGGCATAATAGAATTCTGGGATATATATGTATCATGATTTCTTTACACATTCACTGACTGATGGCTACTTATATTATTTCCAATTCTTATGCATTGTGTACAGTGCTTCAGTGAACATCAAAGGTATAGCTGTTTCATCAACATATTAATTTCAATTCCTTCAGATATAAACCAAGAAGTGAGATATATGTTAGTTGTATATAGCCCTGCCTGGCTTGGAACATACCATGTATACCATGTTGGCCTCAAAGTCCTGCTCCTACTTCCCAAATGTCAGTCTTGTTATCATTAGCCCTTTTTATGTTAGCCATTCAGAGCAGGGTAGAGGAATAGCTCATTGGGTTATCTGTATTTCCTTGATATGTAGTAACTGTAATATATTTTCTCCTTTGGCAGATTTGCTGTAATGAGAAAAATCTCATGCTAGTTTCTCATGTATTATAGTTTTTTTGATGACAAAGACAACTGGAAGAGCACTATGTTCTGTTTATTTCATCTTACAAACTTGAGAATCTTCTCTATATTTTATCTGTGAAAGACTGGTTAAGAGATGTCTTGGAGTGGCAAGGATGAATTTAACTGATAACCTTTGACTTTTTCATCTAGGTAAGTTTTATCTTATCATTTCTTTGAATATCCTTCTACACTTTTGGAATGTTCATATTCCTGAAACCAATGAATTTAAAAGTTTGCTCTTTAAATTCTGTTTCAAATTTCACAGATATCATCTTTATAGCTTTCCATTCATTTTGGTCATCACCAGTTTTTTATTTTCAAATAACCTTTTAGGAGGATTTGTTTTTTATTGTCAACTTGACTGGATTAGAACCACCTAAGGGGTGCCATTGATCATGTTTGAAAGGGCATTTCTAGAGAGGATGGGCTGGTGGGAATACCCACCCTCACAGTAGGTAATATCCTCTAATTTAAAAAGTCTGAGGAGAAAACTGTAGGTCTTCCACTGCTGCTGCTATAATCCTAATGTCAGAGAGGACTCTGGCTCTTAATGACTTCCCAATGTAAATTCAAAACCAGTGATTTTCTATTGACTTGCTAGGCTTTCTACACTGGACTGATACTCTTGGCATCCAGTTGCCTGAATTAGGCAGCCAACAGATGTTTTGCCCCTCCAACATGCAGATGACTATTAGACTATTCAATCTCTCATTTAAGGCAATCTCATAGGTTCTCTGTTACCATATGTAGCCCATTGTTTCTGCCACTCTACAGACCCTTGCCTAATAACACACATATCTTGGCACACACTTATTCTTTTTTGTGCTTAATTTATCTTGTGTCTGATGACTTCTACTGAATCATTAATTTTACTCTTTGTCTCTCTCAGCTTGATAATTTGTGTTGATTCTTAAATAACTTTGATTTATTGCTAAATTTGTTAAAGTATTGAAATATTTTCCCTGTGTTTCATTCAAGCTCATTGAAATTCCTTAATACACCTGTTTTAAATTGTTACCATGAAAAGTCTTCCATAGTGACTATCACCTGGTAAGTCTCTGGCACTTCATTTTAATAAGGAATGTAGATTACTGATTTGGTAGACTTGATACTAAATTTCAGATCTAAAGCCTAGACTTAATTCTCTCTCACTGTCCAAAATGGTAGACATCTTCTTTCTGGGTTGCTTGCAGTTCAAGGAGAGCTGATAGTGAAACTACAAATTCTTGCTTTCTACAATGACTTAAGAAAATCATTATAGCTGGGCAGTGGTGGTGCATGCCTTTAATCCCAGTACTTGAGAGGCAGAGGCAGGCAGATTTCTGAGTTTGAGGCTGCCTGGTCTACAGAGTGAATTCCAGGACAGCCAGTCTACACAGAGAAACCCTGTCTTGAAAAACAAACAAACAAACAAACAAAAAGTCATTATACTAAAAGCAGGCTCTAGGGACTTTCATATGATTCCAACAGTGTAGGTGAAGGTAGCCTGGTACATGAATAACTAGTTGTTCAACTTATCATGTCAGTGGGGAGAGATCCCTGCTGGATCTTAGCTACCCCCTCACTTTACTACTCTGGAGCTTGCTTGATATAGCTGAATTAAATTATAAGATCTGTTGAACTTTTCAGCAAATGTTCATTTAATTACATGTATAGATCTAGCATTTAGTAGCCTGATGGTGGATAATTGCAACTGCGCTAACATTGCATCACTCTGTCTGAAAAAAAAAAGCTTACATAGATATTTTATGTTTTGCATATACACACACACATTTGTGGGGGCTTCTTTCAAGACAGGGTCTTACTGGGTAGCTCTGGCTTTCTTAGAATTCATGGCATGGACTAGACTGACCTCAAACACATAGAGATCCACCTGCCTTTGCATTAAAAGTACTGAGATTAAAGCAAGTGTTATCACACATGGCTCAGAAAAAAAATTAAACAAAGTGATTTTAAGAATATTTAAGTAGTATTACCATTATATTTAAACTATTTGAACCAATAATTTATTAATTCAATGCTTTATATCATCTTTACTCTCCATTTCTGATAAAAGAAGTAGTTTTTTAGATTGAAATGGGTCCATTTCTACCTAAGAAATTAAAAAAAAATATATTTATTTACTTATTTTATGTATGTGAGTTCACTGTCACTCTCCTTAGTCACACCAGAAGAGGGCATCAGATTCCATTACAGATGGTTGTGACCCACTATATGCTTGCTTGGAATTGAACTGAGGACCTCCGGAAGAGCAGTCAGTGCTCTTAACCACTGAACCATCTCTCTAGCCTCTAAGAAGTTTAAAATTGCTATTAATCATTTTGTTCAACAACTTCTATCTAAAATATTGGACGTTTGATGAATGTATTTCTGACTTTGATCTGTTTTTCAGAATTATATTAACACTTTTTGAGTTGGAAACTGAATTTCTGTTCTCCCATCAATTATTTTGTGAACTATTATTTTTATTAGATATGTCTACATTTAATTTGTGAATTATGGGCAATCCAAATATTGCAAGGTTTAATTGATAATTTTCTATTTGTTATTGTTTTTTTAAAGTGAATCTTTCAGAGTTAATTTGATAACTATAGTTCATTCACAACCTGTCTATATTACTCATTTCTAAACTTACAAGTTCTTTTCAAATTTAAGGCTAGTTTAGTAAGAAACTCAATAGGTTGCCAATATAAGGGAGTGTTGGGTCTGTACATGCTTTTTTCTCTTGTTGGAGGGCAAGATCCCATTGTTTATTTCTGGGTGGCCTGGAAGTTACTACAGAGACTCAGAGAGTTCTGTCTGCCTCCACATATAATTCTGGGATTAAAGGTGTTTATCACACAACACATTTGGCCTTGGCTTCTTTTTGTTAATCAGATTTTTACAAAGATTTTATATATAGTTTTTGAAGTAGTATCAATATTTTCATTAAATTTTCTACATTAGTTTTCAAATGTAGCTTAGTATTTGTAGTTAAAAATATCTAAATACATTCTCAATTTTCTTTCAGTTCTTTATTAATGTAATTATTATAGAGAAAATAACCCATGTGAGTTCACGTTATAAATATTAGTAAATTTTGTGAATAATCATATGGTTTGTACTAAAATATTTTTTACATGGCTATTGTTTCTGTTTGTGTTTTTGAGACATGGTCTTTCTACATAGACATGACAAAAGGTACAGTATTCAGTGGCACATATACCTTGACTATACCCAACAGCTCTTGGACTGTATCATATGTAAATATTTTCTGAAAAACTTGAAAGACACATGCACACACACACACACATACACACACACACAAAACACACACACATATATCATATGTATATATATATATATATAATTTCTTTCCTTGGATGCAATTTATATGAATAGGATTGTTAATTATCTAAATTATAATTTTTATTTTAAATTATTTTTATTTACTCTTGATTTATTTATAAGAACACAACTATTGCAGACAACAAGTATAAATTTATCTGTATTCAACATTTTTAGAAAACATTTTATTTAATGTTTTATATTATTGGTACAATCAATGAGAAATATCAATATATTATTATATGTACACATAAACAGTTGATGGGTCACATTATTTGGCAACATATATATTTCTAGTTATATCATTGACTTATTTTTTAATTTAAATTCTACTTGGTCTGATTATATCTGTCGGTTTAATTATTTTAATGCCTACTTTTTTTATTTTCTAAATAATATATAATGAACAATCAAAAACAACAAGAACAAACTCCTGTTGCCTCCCCCCTCCCCATGCCTGCCACCCCACCTTCTCCCACTTATAATGCCTACTTTTAATGATGGTTCTTAAATGTTTTAACTTCCTTTTTTGTCCCACTCACCAGAGGTAGTGGGAAAGAAAGGATACGGGAGAAGTGGACATGTTTAGAAATGGTTCTTTGGAGCAAATCCCAACTGTGTTGTCAGGTAACAAGTAATTTAGTTCACAGGTCAGCAGCAGCAGCAGCAGCAGCAGCTCTATCCACTTGCAAATACTTCACAGATATCCCAGCAGTCCAGTTCAGTAGAGTCTGGATAGTAGTGGCAGTGAACTACCTAACAGGAACAGCTAGGCCTCGGCAGAATCACAGGAGTCAGCAGGGGGCATTCAGACCAGCAGGGACACCAGAAGCAGTTCTCTCAAGGAAGCAAAGATCAGCTAAGACTGGAGACCAATAAGCATTGCCCAGCTAGCTCTACCAGCAAGCCTCTCTCCCAGTTCTCTGATACTCCCTCCAAATATCATATGTCCTCCATAGGTTTTATCTCACCAGATGTTTTGCCTCAGTACATGTGTTTGTCTCAACAAAACTCCAGGTGAGTCTGTCTCAGCTGACATCACTCTGCCAATTGGCCAGAGTCTGTGTAAGTGGCAAAAAAGCCATACCATACAACCAGAATTTTTTTGGTCTGTTTCTCTATATGGAGTCTAGAAAAATGGAGCTCAGTTACACAGTAAAATGCATATCAATGCAATGTGTTGTTAGGGAAGACTCCTTCATCACATGTCCTTTCAAGAGTTTGCTTCAGCAGAACATCCTTTTACCTGTGTTTGTTTCTGTGAAACATTCCTTACCAAGTCTGCCTTAGCCTTTCACCTATGTCCACTTTAGCAAAATGTTCTTTCACAAGTCTGCTTCTATAAAATGTCCTTTCACTTGTGTCCAACTCAGGAAAGCACTCCATCATGTGTTTATCCCAGCAAAACACCATACAATGCAACTGACTTTTCAACCCCCCTTTAAGTTTCCTATTCATATGCCACTAATAACTTCATTATGCTGTTACTCATTTATTCCTAGAATGACTGCTTCCCTATTCTTTATACCTTACAGTGATAACTGATGAATTTTCATCTCTTTAAGAAAGGCAGCAAGCTTCCAGGTTTTGATTTAGCTTAATATTGACCACAATAGTTACTTTTTTATGATTTGTATGATTACATTCCTCTTTTGTCCTTACTTTCCACTCATTACTTCTTTATCGAGATTTTTTTTTGCTGTTATATTTTGGATTTTTAAAAATTTATTGCTTCTTGGAATTTATAGTCATTTTTCTTCTTTGATATTTCAAGTTTTTGATCATATAGAATTGTTCATAGATTCTGAAACAACTAGGAAACCTGCATAGGTCTGACCAAGGTCCTCTGTATATCTGTTATGTTTGTGTAGTATGGTGTGCTTGTGGAACTCCTAATATTGGAAGCAGCCGCTGTCCCTAATTCTTTTGCCTGATTTTGGTTGTCTCATCCAGGCTTGATGTGAGGGGAGGTACTAAGTCTTATGGTAAATTGTTATGTTATGTTTGTTTGATACACATAGGAGGCCTTCCCTTTTCTAGAAGTAATAATTTAGTTCCAGTCTTTATGGCTATATACTTGATGGAAAATGGTATGGTTGCCATATTAATTTCTTCTTATGCCCCTTACTTTCTTTTTTATTTATTACTTTCTTATATATTAGATCTTGACTGCAGTTTCCCTTCCACCCTCTTCTTTCAGTTTCTTCCCCTCACTGCCCCTCTTCCCAGATTCATTCTTTCTACTTTTTCCTTCAGAAAAGGACAGGCATCCTATGGGTATCAACCAAGTGTGGCATAACAAGTCACAATAAGACTTGACACATCCCCTCATATCAAGACTGTATGAGACAACCCAGTAAAGGGAAAAGTGTCACAAACAGTTGATGCTCCCACTGTTAGGATTTTTACAAGCACACCAATCTATACAACTATAACATATGTGCAGAGGTCAGACTTATACAGGGTCTCTGATTGTTAGTTCAGTTTCTGGGAGCCCCCTAAGAGCCCTGGTTAGCTGATTATGTAGGTTGTGTTCTTGTCGAGTCCTTGACCCAACCCTCTGGCTCTGACTTTTCCACAGGATTCTCCAAGCTCTGCATAATATTCGGCTGTGGGTCTCTACATCTGCTCCTGTTGGTTGCTGGATGAAGGTTCACTGATGACAATTATTCTAGGATCTGGTCTACAAGTATAGCAGAATATCATTAGGCGCCACTTCATTGCCTTTTTTTCTTTGTTTTTGGTTCTCCAAGGGTCTGGGCTATATTGCCTCTGGTTCCTGTCTCTCCACCCAATGTCAGGCATAGGCTGCCTCTGGTGGTGTGGACAATTAATTTAAGAGCTATTTTTCACTCATTATCAAAGAACATGATTTTAATTTACCTTGCCCAAAGTCCAGTATTTATTAATGCCTGTACTTATTGAAAACTACTTTTAATTGTGCCAATTTTAATATTTACTTCTTGTCTCAATGCCTAGATTATGGACTTTTAAGAGTAAATATTTGGACTATTAAAATCCCTATAGTACAGAACATTTTATATTAACTTACCCATTAAGGAAATTCAAATTTTGTTTTGTTTAATTAACAATATTAGCTCTTGATACTCCATATTTTTAGAAATTACTTCTCTATACCATAAGGAGTATGACATTAAACACACTGTATATTGTATTTTGGTTTTAATGTCCAATTTAAAGCATGGTTAAGAAACTCAAACAACAGAAGTTTACATTCATTATTAAAAATATAAAAGACTGCACCCAAACTAAACAAAATAAATATTTGCTGGTTTTAAAAAAAATATTATTGACCTGTAAGGTTTTATGTATCATATCACAATATATTTGAAATTTTATTTAGTCCTTATAATATATAACTATTACTGTACTCATCTTGAAAATAAAAGGGAGACATACACACATTAAGGAACTTATGAAAGCAAACAGGAAATAAACCCTGGAGAACACTACATCAATATTATCTTCTTTCCCAAAACACAGTCATACACTAGCAAACACAGAATGAAGGTAAATTAAAATATATGACATTTACATTTGTGAATTTAGAAACTGATACACAGGCTCAATTTCATGCTGAGGTCAGATATATATTAAGTAAGTGATAAAGAAGATAAGCAAGATGAAAATAGGAAGGAAACTGGTCTGTATCTGCAAGCCTGTATGCTAGTAGGCAGAGGCTAGTGTTAATGTAGGGGGACTAATGAAATTTGCTGTAGATCTCTAAACTAATACAATTATGTTCTTACAGTTCTTCAATGCAAAAGAGTAAGCTTATTTTATAGATATGAACAAATATAAAAGCAAAGTACATTATTATTTTAAACTGAAAAAATATTCAATGCAAGGTAAAATGATTTCCCTCTTTCTCTCATATATATATATATATTATATATATATATTCCTGTATACACTAAAATAAAGCTGTGTATGTGTGTATTGAAGTTTGATAATTATTTTTCTGAAGAGGAACACTATTGTTCTAAATACATTGCTTTGTTACTGTGTCAGGGAATATATCCTCACTTTCCTCACTAACTTCCTGTTTTCTATGTTAGAAACTCATTTGGTATTTATAGGTATTCATAAAGTAGTTCAAGTTACTTCCCACTTATACCTGTTCTGATATAACCAAAAACCATTTGGTGACATTATCAACTCATTAAAGTGAGAGATGTAACAGAAAGAACACATGCAATGAGGAATAAATATAAAAGTGTTAACCACTGAAAAGGAAAAATATCCATCTGGATGATGTCTCATGGTAAAATGAGTTAAATTTCAAGCATGACAGCTGATTAATCTAAAAAAATAGATAGAAAGTTGATTTAATTATTGCCAATATTGATTGAGCATCTCCTACATATAGCACATATGTTTAACTTGAGAAAAATATATTAGAGAATAAAAGTAGTCATTGCACTTAAGGATGCTTCTAAAATGAATCTAATAGAAGGACTGGAATTAAGCAAAAACAGTATGCGAAAGATTTCAGTAACTTCTGAATTATAGATAGGCAATAAGTTCTATTTAATTGAAGAGCTAAAAGGGTTTTCAGAAGAAACCTCTGGGGTTTGAAAGAACTAGCCAAATATTTAATGTATTAATTAAGGACAATTATGGTTTTTTACTACTTTTATATTTTACAGTCCAGTCATTACCCACCTTCTGGTCCTCCCTTCCACAGTTCCTCAACTCATTTCACCTACCTCCAAGAGGATGCCCCCCCTCAGCTCCTGGCCCCACCAAGTATCCCTACCTCCTGGGGCCTCAAGTCTCTCTGGGGTCAAATGCATCTATTCTCACTGAGGCCAGATCAGGAATTCCTCTGTCATATGTGTCAGCGGCCTCAAGCAGCAACTGTATGCTGTCTGGGTGGTGGCACAGTATCTGAGAGATCTCAGTGGTACAGATTTGTTGAGACTGTTTTCCTATGAGGTTACCCTCCTCCTCAGCATCTACCTGCCTTTGCCTAATTTTACCACAGGTATCCTCTACTTCTGTCCATTGGTTGGATGTAAGTCTATTCCTCTGCATCATTCAGCTGTCTGGTGGGTCTCTCTGAGGATAGCCATGCTAGGTTCCTGTCTGTAAACACACCATAGCATTAGCAATAGTGTCAAGCCTTGGAGCTTTCCCTTGAGATGGATCCCAAGTTGGGCTGGTCACTGGACCTTCTCTCCCTCAGTCTCTTTTCCAATTTTGTCCCTGCACTTCTTATAGACAGGAATAAAATCTGGGTCAGAGTTTTTGACTGTGGGGTGGCAACGCCATTCCTCTACTTGATGCCCTGTCTTTCTATTGGAGGTGGACTCTACAGGTTCCCTCTCTCCACTGTTGGACATATCATCTAAGGTCCCTCCTTTTGAGTCTTGAGAGTTTCTGACCTGATGTTGGTCTCTATTTGGCCTTGGTTTGGGCCTTGATGACAAACCTGAGCCTGGCTTGAGTTTTGTAAACTGTCTCAGTCACTTCTATACTGGAGTGACTCAGCACAACCTGCTTAAGCCTGCCTTTGCCTAGCTCCTGCTGAAGTAGAATAATTGTTGGACCTGTTAGTCACCCCATACCCTTCATCAACTTTCCCCTACCCCTATGTCATCTCACCTCAGCAGAAAAATCCCCTTTTCCACTCCCCAGCCCCTCTCCCAACCAGGTCTCTCCATCCCTCTGTCCCACATGATTGCTTTTTTTCTCCCTTCTAAGTGGGATTGAAACATCTTCACTTGGGCCCTTCTCCTAGTTAACCTTCTTGAATTCTATGGATTATATTCTAAGTATTCTGTACTTTTTTGGCTAGCATGCATTTATTACTGAATATATACCATGCATATCATTTGGGCTGAGATGTGTCACTCAAGATGATATTTTCTAGTTCCATCCATTTGCCTGTAAAACCCATGATATCCTTGTTTTTAATAGCTGAGTAGTATTCCATTGTGTAAATGAACCACATTTTCTGTATCCATTATTCACTTGTGAGACATCTGAAAACAAGGATGCTGACTTAAATCCTATTACATGACAAAATAGAGTACTTTAAGGAGGATATAAATAACTCACTGAAAGAAATACTGGAAAACACAGGTAAACTGGTAAAAGCCTTTAAAGAGGAAACAAATAAATGCCTTAAAGAAATACAGGAAAACACAAACAGGTGAAGGAATTTGACAAAGTGGTCCAAGACATAAAAATAGATTTAGAAACAATAAAGAAAACAAAAAAGTAAGCAACCCTGGATATTGAAGACCCAGGAAAGAGTTCAGGAGCTACAGATGCAAGCATCAACAACAGAATACAAGAGATAGAAGACAGAATCTCAGACATAGAAGATACCTTTGAAGATATTGACACAATGGTCAAAGAAAATACAGAACATAAAAATATCCTAGCCCAAAACATCCAGGAAATCTAGTACATAATGAAAAGACCAAACATAAGAATAATAGGAATAGAAGAGAGTGGACATCCCAGCTCAAAGGACCAGAAAATGTTTTCAACAAAATCATAGAAGAAAACTTCCACAACCTAAAGGAAGAGATGGCCATACATGTACAAGAAGCCTATAGAACACCAAATAGATTGGATCAGAAAAGAAAATCATTTCATCACATAATAATCAAACACTAAAGACTATTAAAAGCCACAAGGGAAAAAGGTCAAGTAACATATAAAGATAGATCTATCAGAATTATTCAAAACTTTTCAACAGAGACACCGAAAGCCAGAAGAGCCTGGACAGAGGGTATGTAGACTCTAAGAGAACACCCATGTCAACCCAGCCTGCTATAACTTGCAAAACTGTCAATTATTCCAGAAAGAGAAACCAAAATGTTCCATGAAAATGCTCCAATCCAGTCCTGCATAGGATTCTAGTGGAAAACTCCAACATAAGGCAGGTACATACACCAAAGAGAAGGGGAGAAATTAACAAAAATCAAAAGGAGAAAATCACATACACATTAAGGCCACTCACAACAACAAAATAACAAGAACTAACAATCATCTGTCTTTAATATCTCTCAATATCAATGGACTCAATTCCCCAAGAAATTGGGGTAACAAACTGTATATGTGAACAATATACAGCATTTTTCTGCATACAAGAAACACACCTCAGTGATCAAGAGATACTACCTCAGATTAAAAGGCTGGAAAAAGGTTTTCTCAGCAAATGTTCCCCCAAAATACGCAGGAGTCTCCATTATAGTATCCAATAAATAGACATTCTACCAAATGTTATCAAAAGAGATGGGGATGTACATTTCATATTCATTAAAAGGAAAATCTACCAAGAGAAAGTCTCAATTCTAAACATGTATGCCCCAAACTTATGGGCACTCACATTTATAAAAGAAACATTACTAAAGCTCCAAGTGTACATTGACTCACCACATAATAATAGTGGTAGACTTTAACACCCCACTCTCACCAATGGACAGAATCTAAACAGAGACACTGTGAAACTAGTAGAGGTTATGAGCCAAATGGATTTAATAAATATCTACAGAAAATTTAATCCTAAAACCAAAAAATATACCTTCTCAGTACCTCATGGTACCTTCTTCAAAATTGCCCATATTATCTGTCACAAAACTGTTACCTCCCCCCTTCAGTTCAGTCATCGAACTTCTGGCAGTCTCTGCTTGAAGGTAAACACCTAGGGAACTGTTGCCTCCCCTTCCCCTCAGCCATCGGACTTCTGGCAGTCTCTGCTTGGAGGCTAACACCTGGGAAGCTAAGACAAATGCTCTCTGCAGATTGTCAGTTCGTCTTTGAAGAAGCCGCCTGAGTATGCCCACCGCCTGAGTATACCTGCTGCCTGAAGATCTTCTGAACATGAGGACTTGCGCACCTGAACCTTTTTTTGCAGTATGCAAATGTCATGTAATTTAGAGGTTTGGTTTCGGTTTCTCCTGTGACTACAAAAACCCTGGCTTATTCTAAGTAAAGGGAAGTCTTGATTGGGCTATTGCAACTTGACTTTGTGATTTCTCTTTGCATTTTGAACCCTCTATTTCAGGTCCTTTGTCCCCTCCTGGCTGAGAGAACCCAGTTCATGAAACTACAGGCAGTTTCAGATGGTGCCTGAACTCATGGACTCAGACACAGAGGATTTATAAAGGACACACTGTCAAAAGCAGAGCTCTGTCTAAAGATTCAGAAGGTAAGGATAAAAGGTCATACACCATTCTGCATGGTAGGCAATTTTGATGCTAGCGCTAGCCTTATTTTCATACTCTAGAAGTATTGATGTGTAAGAAGGGTACAGGGCTAGGTTAGATTGGTGCTCACCTGGTGTTTAATTCACCTAGGGGGTTGGCAGTGAGTATGGGTTCGAATGAGTTAAAAAGCAGAAATATAGAGTGCAAATAAGTTGCTTCAGGCAAGAGAAATCAGGGTGGAAAAAATGCATTGCAGGGAACTACGGTTCAAGAGATCCTGGCACAAAGACAGGAGAATAAAGGATGTTTTAAATGTGGAAGTATGAATCATTTTAAATGTGATTGCCCTAAGAAATCTGGGGCCACAAACAGGCAGCAGTCAGGCATTGCCCTGAGAATCTGTCCTTGTTGTAGGAAAGGGAAGCATTGGGCCAGAGACTGTAGATTTTAAAAAGGCTTTCAAGAAAATACCTTGTCGGGAAATGAGTGGAGGGGGCAGCCCCAGGCCCCCTTCCTAAAACAACAGACAGTGTATGGGGCCATAAGGCTGCCACCCAGCCAAGGAAATCCATCTTTGAACTTTTCTGGGCAACCCCAGGAAGTGCAGGATTGGACCTCTGTTCCACCTGCCACACAGTATTAACGCCAGAAATGGGAGTTCAAATTCTGCCTACTGGAGTCTTTGGGCTCTTGCCCACAGAGACTTGGGGGTTGCTTACAGGGAGAAGTAGCTCAATTGTGAAAGGATTGCAGATTTATCCAGGTGCTATTGATGGTGATTATCAGGGGGAGATTAAGATTATGGCTGCTTCACCTAGTGGTGTTATTACAGTACCTGCTAATCAGAGAATTGCTCAGTTTATTTTAATCCCTCCGTATCCAATGCCTTCTAATTTTGTTAAAAAGGAAAGAGGACAGAGTTGTTTTGGTTCTTCTGATGTATACTGGGTACAATCTATCACTAGCAAAAGACCTAATCTTAATTATTGAAGAAAAAAGTTTTGATGGTTTAATAGATACTGGAGCTGATATGACTATCATCAGAGGACAAGACTGGCCCTCAACTTGGGCTTTGTCTGAGACAA
>JADRCC010112033.1:0-15989 GCA_019843855.1 Hylomyscus alleni
GTCTTCATTGGGGATCCTGTACTCATTTCAATAGATGGTTGTGAGCCTCTACTTCTGTATTAGTCAGGTACTGTCAGAGCCTCTCAGGAGACAGCTATATCAGGCTGGAGTGCCCTTCCTTCAGTCTCTGCTCCATAGTTAGTCTCTGCAACTCCTTGCATGGGTATTTTGTTCCCGTTTTAAGAAGGAATGAATTCTTGGAAGGTCTTTAATGATGTCTTCATAAAGTCACATATTGTATAAAATTTGAGAATTTTTTATTTATTTCAGTGAAATCTCTCACAATTGTATGTGTTTCAGCTCTTATACTGAGTAGTGGTAGCATATGCATTTAATCCCAGCACTTGGGAGGCAGAGGCAGGCAAATTTCTGAATTCAAGGCCAGCCTAACTTACAGAGCAAGTTTCAGGACAGCCAAGAACACATGTCTCAAAAATAACCCTGTCTAGAATACTATGACTTTTTCAAAGCAAGGATTAAAGAAAAATTAAAGGGAATAATTTCTTGGGTAGGGGAAACCCTGTCTCAAAAATAAAACCAACCAACCAACCAACCAACCAAACAAACAAATAAAACCAGGAAACAAACAACAAAAGAAATTGTTTTAAAAGAATCTGGTTCAATTAAAAAAATCTATTCAATATCATATTTGAAGTCCTAGCCAGAGCAGTTAGACAACAAAAGGAGATCAAAGGGAGATAAATTGGAAAGGAAGAAGTCAAATTATCACTATTTGATGATGATATGATAGTATACTTAAGTGATCCCAAAAATTCCACCAGAGAGCTCCTAAACCTGATAAACAACTTCAGCAAAGTAGCTGGATATAAAATTAACTCAAGCAAATCAGAGGCCTTCCTCTACACAAAGGATAAACAGGCAGAGAAAGAAATTAGGGAAACAACACCCTTCACAATAGTCACAAATAATATAAAATACCTTGGTGTGACTCTAACTAAGCAAGTAAAAGATCTGTATGAAACAACTTCAAGTCTCTGAAGAAGGAAATCAGAGAAGATATCAGAAGATGGAAAGATCCCCCATGCTCAGATTCAATGCAATCCCCATCAAAATTCCAACTCAATTCTTCACAGACTTAGAAAGAGCAATTTGCAAATTCATCTGGAACAACAAAAAACCCAGGATAGCAAAAACTATTCTCAACAATAAAGGAACCTCTGGTGGAATCACCATCCCTGACCTTAAGCTTTATTACATAGCAATTGTGATAAAAACTGCTTGGTATTGGTACAGTGACAGGCAGGTGGATAAATGTAATAGAATTGAAGACCCAGAAATGAACCCACACACCTATGGTCACTTGATCTTTGACAAAGGAGCTAAAACCATCCAGTGGAAAAAAAGCATTTTCAACAAATGGTGCTGGCTCAACTGGCAGTTAACATGTACAAGAATGGAAATCGATCCATTCCTATCTTCTTGTACAAAGCTCGAGTCAAAAGTAGATCAAGGACTTCCACATAAAACCAGATACACTGAAAATAATAGAAAAATAAGTGGGGAACTGTTTCAAGCACATGTGCACAGGGGAAAATTTCCTGAACAGAACACAAATAACTTATGCTCTAAAATCAAGAATTGACAAATGGAACCTCATAAAATTGCAAAGCTTCTGTAAGGTAAAGAATACTCTCAATAGGACAAAACAGTAACCAACAAATGGGGAACAGATCTTTACCAATCCTATAGCTGATAGAGGGCTAATATCCAATATATACAAAGAACTCAAGAAGTTGGACTCCAGAGAACCAAATAACACTATTAAAAAAAATGGAGTGCAATCTACACAACGGAGTATTACTCAGCTATTAAAAACAATGAATTTATGAAATTCCTAGGGAAATAGATGGACCTGGAGAATATCATCCTGAGTGAGGTAACCCAATCACAAAAGAACACACATGGTATGCACTCTCTTATAAGTGGTTATTAGCCCAGAAGATCAGAATACACAGTGTACAATCCACAAACCACAAGAAACTCAGGAAGAAGAAAGACCAAAATGTGGATACTTCATTCCTTCTTAAAAAGGGGAACAAAATACCCACAGAAGGTGCTATAGAGACTAACTATGGAGCAGAGACTAAAGGAAGGACAATACAGAGACTGTTCTACCTGGGAATCCTTCCCATATTCAATCTCCAAACCCAGACACTATTGTGGATGCCAGCAAGTGCTGGCTGACAGGAGCCTGATACAGTTGTCTTTTGAGAAGCTCTGACAGTACCCAACTAATACAGATGTAGAGGCTCACAGCCATCCATTGGATTAAGTACAGGGTCCCCAATGAAGGAGCTAGAGAAAGGATCCAAGGTGCTGAAGGGTTTGCAGCCCCTTAGGATGAACAACAATATGAACTAACTAGTACCCTCAGAGCTCCCAGGGACTAAACTCTAACCAAAGAGTACACATGGTGGGACTCATGGCTCCAGCAGTATATGTATAGCAGAGGATGGCCAAGTTGGTCATCAATGGGAGGAGAGACCCTTGGCCCTGTGAAGGTTCTATGCCCCAGTGTAGGGGAATGTCAAGGCCAGGAAGAGGGAGAGGGTGGGTTGGTGAGCACTGGGAAAGGGGAGTGAACAGGATTTTTTGTTTGTTTTTCTTGTTTGTTTGTTTGCTTAATTTTATTTTTTTATTTTTGTTTTTGGAGGGGAAACTGGGAGAAGAGATACCATATCACTTATAAATAAAGAAAATATCTTATAAAAAAAAAAACAAAAAGAAACAACAAAATAAATTGTTTTAAAAGTGTCTGGTTATTGCCTATAATGCCAACATTTGATAGCCTGAGGCAAGAGAATCACAAATTCGAAGACAGCCTGGGCTATATACAAGTTACAGGCTAATCTGGAATATACTGTTAAAATAATACAATTTATGAAGACACTTGCATCATTTGGATATGGGGTGTAGATAGATAAATAGAGAAGGAAATGAGGTAGCATATCTTTACTGTTCACTACCTCCACTCTACCACATTTTTCTAAGATATTGTTGTCTCACACATGAATTGTACCAAAGCTATTCCATCCATTTACTGAATCTACAGCTTTTCAGTGTGGGAAGAAAGAAATGGACACAATTAAGGTCATCTAGGAGGAAAACCTCAATTTAGAAAATTCCTCCATCTGACTGACCTATATGCAAGTCTATGGGCATTTTCCTGATTAATGATCAATGTGAGAGGAAGCACCACCTGGGGGAGTTAACATTGTGGGGCAAGAGGTCCTGGGTGCATACAAAAACAGGTTGGGCATGCCATGGTGAGCAGGTCGTTAAGCAGTATTCTTGCATTATCTCTGCTTCCATCCCTCCTTTGTTTCCTGATCTGACTTCCCTTTATGATGAACTATAACTTATAAAATTAAATATGTCTTTCCTTCCCTAAGTTGATTTTGGTCCTGATTTTTACAATAACAACAGGAAGACAATATGCCGCTATACATACAGAGAATTTATATTATGTATTAATCAGTGAAGGTCTATAGTATTGATGCTAAGAACTGACTGTTGGCTTGGTAAAGGACTGTTGGCCCACATGATTACTTTAATTTACCAAGGCATGATGGATACATTATTGAGTCAGATGGCAAAACCTTGGGTTTATTTTGTGAAGATAATATAGCTATGGTAAAATAACATAATGTATGTTGGCATTACCCTAATTTAGATTCATTTCACTGTTTCCAACTCACCGCCAGCAGATAGAAGAAATTGGTTTGCCACAGCAGAATTTCTTAACGAAAATGAAAGTGAAAGTAACGTTGTGATGTCAAAGTAAGTTCCTGTACAGCTCACAGATACAAAGCAAGGAAAGGCATTTCCTAATGGTGAGTGAAGTTTGTGTCATTGCAGCTTTCAGTTGAAAAGAGTAGTTTGAAGTGTTAAGAACATTGGTAACTGAAAGAAGTCAATTAAAAACAAAACACAAAGGGAAGAAAGTGCCAACCCTGGGGACACTCACTTGGAATCACAGTGCTCAGTAAGCTGTGGCAGGTAAAAGAGTAGGAAGGAGGTCAGCCTCGGCTACCTAGGGAGATCCTCCTGGCTCAACCAACACACAGCAACAAGGAAACCAAGGGTAAACAACAGCAATGCAAAAGCAAACAACTTTCCGTAGTCCCTTTCAGCTTTGACACATTCAGAGACCTTAACAATGGTGAGTCATTTCCTTCAAAAGTTAATAGAAACTTTGAAGTGGCTAAGCAATTGACCTCCGTTATTCCATGAATAACATGCATAGACCACAGTCACAAAACGAATTTCTTTTCCGGAGAGATTCTGAAAGCACGAACCTAGAACAACCTGATGTAGAATCTAGTAAATGTCAAAATAGGTTTTCCTAGAAATGTGTGAAGCAGAAAGGGTTAGATAAAATTTAAGTACCCTAAGAATATGAGGTATTTAAAAGTGCATTTATATTTGTTTATGTTTTCATCAGAAAGTATAATACAATGTGCCATTTCTATCATGCTAAACTGAAGATATCGAAAGGAAACTTTTGAAAGAAGTAGAAACAGAATGTGGATTTCAGCACCCATATCAGGTGAATCGCAACTCCCTGTAAGTCTAGCTTCAGAAGATCAATAACTCTGGTCTTTCCTGATATCTGCATTTATGTATACATACCCACAGGCACATGCACACACACACACACACACACACACACACACACACACACACACACACACACACACACATCTACCCATAATATGGAAATAATAGAAATAAATCTTTAAAATCCTCCTAATTACTTATAGTGCATTATCTTAGGGAACCATGGAAAATACTTTCTATGACTACAATAAACAATTCAGGCACGTGCTCTGTCTTACCTTATCTGGGGCACTGAAAAGTGCTAGCTGTTCTATTTCTCTACTTAAGTATTTCTCTACTTAACTCTCTCCCTATAACCTGACCAGAGTATACCTTTATTTAGCAAACAACCAATAATGAAAGGAGAATGCATACATTATTGATGAGCTTGCTTCTGAATTAAAAATCCAGATACATGCATGTATATAAATAGCCTACCTTTACCTATGGAGATGGCATTGCTTTAATGAAAAAGGAAAATCTGTGTGATTATTTGTAGAGTTATACCGCCCCAAATGTAATTGCAACATAAATTGGGAGAAAGAATATAAACTTCAAGGTACACAATGAAGAATACAACCCACCTTTGGCTTCCTTTTCAATAGCAATTCTACTGAGAAGAAAAACTCCAAATGAAGCAGCAGCTCAAGCATAGTTCATTTACTCTTCAGTATTCAGCACTGTCATTGACTTTTGAGTCATCAGCTCATTTTCTGTCTTGTGATGTGAGCTCAACCTGAAGAACTTCTTGATAGGATGGAACAACGACCCCAAATTTGTCTTTTGTCAAGAGTTCACTTCAGCGTTTATTAGAAAACAAAACTACAGCCTGAATACCACCTAGCCAGTCACTTTCTTACATTACTCACAAGCTGGCTTCAAAGAAAGCTAATGAGAGGAAATCTGAGAAAGTGCAGTATTAGATTTATTCTTTTTAAAGGTGGCAGGTATGAGGGCTTGCTTGCTGACCTGATTTTTCCTGAGCATACAATTTATATAAATACAAAGTTAGAAAACTATGGGCATATTTCTAAAAGTATGTGGGAAATGCACTGTTACTCCTTTTGGCAAAATTATTTGAGAACACTGATAGTGTGAGGCTATTGTTTAATAGCTACCACTATAATACAATCTCTCAAAATCTAGTAGAAGGTTTTAACAACCACGCATTTTTACCTTTTGGCTGGGTAAAGACATAACTGGTGTCTCTACTGACTTGCTGAAAATAACCTAAAGACAGACACCCGAGCCCCAGAACACATACTCCTCTGCAACTCTGGCTGACTTGTATAAATTAAGTCTCAAATAACACTATTGTAACTAGAAGAAAAGGAACTTAATGCAAGATGTCAAGATTACATGAGATTGAGCAAAATGATTCCTCTTCTTTACTTCATTCCCACGGAAGTCCAAAAATGCTCCATTTGAGAACCTCTCAGATGATAGACAACCTAACAGCAAGAAGCACCTTGTCAAATTACTTCTGACAAACATTAACAAGGAAAGAACCCTGCTCATCCTAGCAGCTTATTCTGATAAACAATCTCTTCTTCAATTCAGAATGTCTTAAAAGACAAAAATCACTACAGTTGCGTGTCAAGGATTCACTGATCTTTTAAATATGATTGAACTTTAAATTAGCCGTGAGGCACTAAAGTACAGGAATAAGTTCAACCTCTGCACATGTTACTTCATATAGTTAATACAGTAGTCTACTCTATCTGACAGTTGGCACGCCATAGTTGGAGTGACCTGTTGGCAGCTACAACCTGAAAATATCATAGGATACTCCAGAAGCAATTGATTCGTAAGTTTTAAATAATGCACTATTCTGAACAGCAGGACAGAACATCATGCCATCGTATGGTGTTCCATTCTGTCCATCATCTTGCATGGAATATGAATCGTAACTTCCTCTCTCATATAACAAGATTCTCTGTACTACCTACCTGTTAGCTGATTAATAGTCATCATATTCCCAATCATGATATTTATTGTACAACACTTATTTAAGATAAAAGGATAATGGTAGTCAAATGCTAAACTTCATTACAGATATCATTAATCTCATACTTCTTGTCACATAGGAATTTTACGATGTCATCATAAGAAAATAAAAGTACAATAGGATATTCTGATAACAAAAAGAGATACCACAACACTAACTTTTATTATAGATTATTGTAACTTCTACTTTGTGACTGTATGTGTGTATTAAATTCTTATTCTATCGCTATCTAATTTATCAATTAATCTTTATCAAATGATTGTATCTGTAAGAAAAACCATAGTATTCACAGAGCTCACTATTGTCTAAAGTTTCAGACACCCACTGGGGGGATTTAAAAAATATCTTTCATGCATTAAGGGTTGCTACTATGTATGCATTGGTCATCGTTGAGTCAAGTATATAAATTTCATTTTTTAATATCATTACACATTTTAAGGTTTTGTCTCATGTAACTGGAAATGAAGTATGTGGATAACATAGAAGAAAGTTATAAGAATTTTACCATAGTTTAACAAAATATTAAACATCAAGTAATGATTATAATCTATGATGCCAAGAAAAATCAACATTATTTCATAATATAGAGAATGTAATATAATATTATAAAGCTATTCTATAATGTTAAAATAAGGTTAGAGTTTAAACTGGAAATCTTGAAGTTATTAAACATTTTTCTTCACAAATCACATAATCCTTACTACTCTGGTAATGCCTTAGGAATTATTGGTGTTGCTGGGCAGTGGTAGCACACGCCTTTAATCCTAGTGCTTGGGAGGCAGAGGCAGGCGGATTTCTGAGTTCGAGGCCAGCCTGGTTTACAGAGTGAGTTCCAGGACAGCCAGGGCTACACAGAGAAACCCTGTCTGGAAAAACCAAAAAGAAAAAAAAAGAATTAAGAGTGTTATATACTTTGTGGACTCTCTCACTTATGTACAAACAGATAAAAGATTAAAATTCAATTTATCTTACTTACTAAATGTTTATTTATATGCAAATACTTGTCGAGATGCTGTGAGGGAGAATATCTCAAATGAGTGAAATATAGGCACTGTCCTAAAAGATACTGATATAAATAGGAAAATAAGGTACACTTGTCAACAACAATGATAAGTGTACCCACATTTCCATACTTTCTAAGATCCATTTGACTTCTGAACATTGTTCAAATGCTTCCATTTATCTTTATAATAAAAATGAAGTATATATACACAAGGGTACATCTATGCGAACAGACACATACATTCACACACAAATTTTTAGGGTAGTAGAGATTTAGCCTTAGATAAGTGTATCCCCAGATTTTTGCACTATTTTCCTTTGAGGCATAATCTCATTAAGTTGTCCAGGTTGAATTTAAAGATGTAATCTACTGTTATTAGCTTATATAGCAGGTGAGACTACATATACATCTGCATCTTCCAGCTCAGATTCTATTTCTTTGTTATTGTTTATGCTGCTGCTGTTGTTCCTTTAACATTGTTCTTTCATTAAAAATATTTTTTTTCAAGTAACATCCTAATGATGATTTTCCCTCCTACTTCTCGCAATTCCTCTCCACCTTCCTTCCCATCTGGATCCTCCTTTTCTATCCATCAATAGAAAATAGACAGGCATGTAAAGGATAAAATAACATAAAATATAATAGAACAAACCAAACAAACAGAAGGGAAAGAGTCCAAGAAGAGGAATATGAACCACACAGATGAAGAAATCTACTTATTTACTTATCTTTTTATGAGATTACTCAGCAATCTCATAAAACTACTAAACTGAGAGCACAATATATACACAAAGGACCTGTAGAGTAAAATGAGAGAAATGTATAAATAAAACTAGTTAATAAAAAAACTTAACATTATGAGACAATGAACTTCCAAGATTTTGTTGTTGGCTTTCTATTGGTCATCAACTGCTAGGCGTGTAGCCTACCTTTAGTTTATTTTCGCAGGGAGACCCCTTGGAGAAAACTCAATTTTCATTTGCAAGCGGTTATCAATTGGAGATAGCTTCTGAGTTAGGGATGGGGCATGTATCCACCTTTCCTTTCCATTCTAGGAGTCCATCTTGTGCAGTTCCATGTACGCCTGGCACATGCTTCCTCATTCTTTATGAATTCCCAAGTGCATCAATCCTGTTGACATAGATTACTTTCTTTATTGTCCCCAATCCACTCCAGCTCCTACATCCTTTCCATCTCCTCTTCAGTAGAGTTCCCTGAGCCCTGAGGGGAAGAACTGGATAGAGACATGCCATTTAGAGGGTTTCAAAGTCAGTCACTCTCTGCATATTTTCTGTCATTGGGTCTTTGTATTTGTTTCTATCTGTTCCAGGAGAAAATTTCTGTGATGTTGGGTGAGGAGTACAATGATCTATAAATATAACAGAATGTCACTAGGAGTCATTTCATTGTTGTTTTCTTATTGTAACAATAGTGTTGGTTTTATGTAACATCCCTGTCCTATGGAGTCTTAGATTGTTGGTCACCAAGCAGTGATGGATGTAGGTTCTATCTTGAGGTGTAGGCCATAAGTCAAATTTGACATTGGTTGGTTATTCATACAATATTTTGTGCCACCATTGCCCTAGCATATCTTCCAGGCAAGACACGATTGTAGATCAAAAGGTTTGTAGCTAAATTGGTGTTTATATTTATTTTCTTGTAGCATATAGACGACCTTCCTGTACCTAAGACTCTAATACATATTAGAGAAGACTCTGTATAGGCACCAACTTGACTGCTCCAAGCTCAATGTGTTGTGTAGATGTTGTCTTTAAAAAATATGGTTTTGCCATATGTTTGTGAAAAATAATCTATAGTCTTAGCAACAGCCTACATTGTTTGGGAGTTCTGATGGGAACCCTTTGGCCAACTCAATAAGATGTAACCCATTATAAAGTACTGGAATCTTCATTTGGTGACAGATGTCCAGGTGATACTCTGTCTCCACTATCATTTAACTATTTCATTAAGATTGTCTTCATACACATAAATATTTTAGGAATCTTCAAACATAACTGTGTTAGGTTTTCTTAGTACATCTTAAATGGCTCATAATTTTAGCTCTCCCTCTCCCTAGGTCCTTCCTCATTCCCTTTCCTTCCCCTTCCCTACTTAGTTTTCCCATTTCAGTTCCCACATTCATCCAACCATCTATCCATCTCTCCACCTATAACTATATATGCTTTTCTCATTCCTAACAATATCTATCTGTAACCCCTAGCTCCTTCTTCTATACCTACCTCCTGAGGTTCTAAGAATTGTAGTTTGTTTATCATTGACTTAACAGATAAAAATCCACATACACATGACTATGTATCCTTCTGGGTCTGGGTTACGTCACTCAGGAATATTTTTTTTCGAGTCCTAACCATTTACCTACAAATTTCATGATTTTTTAAAATTTTTACTGCTGAGCAATTTCCTATTATATAAATTACCACATTTTCTTTATCCATTCATCTGTTGTGGACAAGCTATGTTGTTTTCAATTTCTGGCTATTATGAATAGAGCATCAATAAAACTGTTTGAAGAACTGTATCTGTGGTACTTGGGTCTATGCCCAGAAGTGGTATAGCTGAACCTTGAGGTACATCGATTCTCATATACCTGAGGGACTGCTACTGATTGTGACTCATGGACAGATGAATTTTGATAGAGTCCAAGAACCCACACTTCATAAAAGACAGCATCTTCAACAAATGGTTCTTCTCAAACTGGATGCCTGGATGAAGAAAAATCCAACTAGATCTATATCTATTACACTGCACAAAATTAACTCTAAATAGACCAAAGACCTCAACGTAAAACCAGATACACTACATCTGATCAAAAAGAAAATAGGGAATAAGCTTGAAGTCAGTTGCACAGGAAAAGATATTCTGAACAAAACACCATTGTCACAGCCACCATTGTTGATTGTCACAGATCAACAGCTTATAAGTGGCACCTCATGAAACTGAGAAGCTTCTGCATACAAAGCATACCCACCATTCAAACTAAGCAACAGACTACAGAATGGAAAAATGGTCTTACCTACTACAAATTGATAGAAAGCTAATATCTAAATTATATAGATAATTCAGGAAAGTAGATATCAAGAGAAATAATTCAATTTTAACATGGGATACACATCTAAACAGAGAATTCTAAGAAAAGGAAAATCAAATGGCTATATCCTTTGTAATCTAAGGTGAGCTTTAAATGTTCATGTCTGCTAGGCTCTTGTATGCTTTATTTTGAATCATTTTGCTTATGGATTTCAAACTATATTAGATGATGTTTCTAATCAATAAATTCATTAATCTTTACTGTTCTTTTGTTGTTAAAACATGTACATATATGATTGTGTTAAATAAACAATTAAATTTGCAATTTATAAAACTTAAATCCTACATATTCTTTCTTAGTTTCAAAAATGAACTTAACATCCTATAAACAATAAGGAATATGTAAAATTATAACTGGGACTGGAAATTTTCCATTTTGCCTTCAAATTAACAAAACTGTAGTTTTTGTTAATAATTTTACAAATTTGTAATTACACTAAAAATAATGCTTGTTATGTATCTGATGGATTATCCATTCAATAGCAAAGATTCTTCATGTCTTTTCCTCTCTGTTTTACTGATAATAACAGTATTCTATCCATATTACATGCCATCTCTGCTGCTGCTTCAGAACTCTGTCACAGGCTGAAAATAGAAATAGTCACAGACAATATATAAAAGACAGGTATGGCTGTATTCAAACAAAAATTCATTTATAAGAACTTATGGTTTGGCCTGGGGGCACTATCTGGCTGACATGGATAATGCCATAATCTGAAAGGACTTTACCTAATACAATCTTGGTTCTTTTTACTTTCCTAAAGCAGAATGAGGTTGATTATTCTGCCCTCTAAGTAGATGGCAGCCTACACACGATGTCTAAGTATTTCACAGGCATTGCATTTGTCATATCATCTAAGAGGAAAGCACCCGATTTTATAAAGGTATTGACTCACACACAAAGAAAAAGAAAATGGCCACAAAGCTGAACAAGGAGCTAGTACAAAAGGCAAAATAGTAAACACTATCCACTCAAAGTGAGACTGAACTCTGGCACCTTTGTTCAGGCAGATGAACTGTGGCAAATATTTCTCCTTGAGGCCCTGGAAGAGCACTTTACAAGAGTACTTACTGATATTATTATCTACAATGGAGTGCTGACACCACACAGAGATAATAATAAAAAATAAAAGAGCTTTTGCCCTTCCCTTTCATTCCCCCTTTACTGATTTAATTTAATAATTATTAGCTTTCTCTTGTTTACATCACTGTATGGGCAAAAATGAAGGAACAAAATCATTATGAAAATATTGATCAAATTGTCACTGGATTTAGTTTTCAGGTTGTTTCTCCCTTGAAAAATATTTAAATTGCTCCAAACTTTCTCTTGAAATGTGCATATGCAAAAGTTCATTTTCCAGAGTCACCACCCTCCTTCCTGTCACCATCCCCCCCTCCCTGCCCCGCTCTACTCAGACACACACAAAGGCAAATTACAGAACCACAAGCAGAACAGCATGCGGAAAACATTTGTCCAAGCAAAGTTCAAAGAAAACTTGATGCTAGAGTTATGAAATGGAATGGATACCACAAATGTCATGCTCTTTGTCATTAAGAAGAAAAGGTCAAGCCTATTTGATCAGTTATTTTCAGAAAGAAAAAAAAAAAAACGTGATTTTAGAAAAGCATTTTCCCCTTTCTCTGATTCTTCTCACAAAGAACCGAATGATTTTGTTCCTATTTCTGACTGCGAGTTTTCAAAGGAGTTGTTTATCAGGATGCCACTCTGAACAGGATTTGAAGGAAAGTTGGAGAGTATATTAATTATAGAGTGCCATGGTTGCCTCAATTTCCATGTTAGTAAGTGTTGCATCACTGATGTGGCGTGGCATCTCTTCCATGTAGAGTACTTTTAAAAGTGCAAATGTATGAACAGAAAATTCTCACTTCAAAGGGAAACAGAACTGTTTTGAAAGACAGCCTTTGAATGCAATCTTATTCAAAAGGAAGCCTATTTAGAGAAAATGGAATCCAAAAATGTCAACACCTGTATTCTTCCTGAGAATATGCCTTCTTTTGACAACAGCACTGAGGAGCTAAGAGTACTTTGAAAAACAAACACGCCCCACTTTATTTGGTTATAGAAAAAGTAGTTAGAGATTTTATGGTGCCCCCATGCTTACAACATATTTTCATTAAAAAGCAATATATTTCACAAATTTGATATGGACAATTGTCTAACCCCACACAGCACATATTGGAAGGTTAAACTTCATTTCAGAAAACAAATAATAAGACCTGTGTGCATCTGAATGTTTTTCCAATGTATCTATTCCAACCTGAAAGAATGATGTCTTTGCTCCAATTTTGATCAATTTTAAAAGGTGGAATGAAATCAGGAGAATTATGTTGTAACATTGCAGAATTGTGCTTTTCTACTTTTACAGAAGATTGTTGTAAATACCCTTTGATCTACAAGAAAATTGTCTTCCTCATTGGCAACACAAAATAAATTGAATGTGACTAAGAGTTTTCATAATAGCTTGAATGAAAATATAGTGGACAACAATGTTTACATCTTTTCAGAAGGGGTACAGATAGATTCAGTTGCCATCATTAGTTAAACACGAGTAATAGAGAAATCCTACTGATGGTCTGCCAAGGATTTCAAGTAACAAGCTTTATTTATTCATGTAGCACTGTTTCAGGAGTTTATAGCAATAAGGCATACAGAGACAAAAATAATTGTGTAAACTTGCAAATTAAAAGGGCCATGAAATTGGGAAATATATTAGAGCTTTTGGAAAGGAGCTGGAGGAAGACATACAGTGTAGTGAGGTGGAAATAGATAGAATCCTAATAAGTTATATACATGTGTGAAAATTACAAATAATGCACAATATAGCTTTACTTATATTTAAAGCACTTATAAAAGGAATTTCACACACAATATTCATTTAAAGATTTATTATTTATTTTCCTGAGTAATGTAACAATGATAACAAACCTTAATGATGTTATTCCAACCATTTTTCTAGACAACTCATATTCCTTATAAAAACCTCTTTTATCAAAACTCTGAACTAAAATTTACCCCTACATTGAATAAGCACTGTAGATAACTGTATACACTAAATGGCAACATCATATAATTTGAAATATGAGTGCCGCATACTCAATTTGAAACGTACCTTGTTTGAAACATTTTTCCCTTTTTCTGTATGTGAGGTACCCTAAGCTATGAGGAGAGGGATTTGATGGAGACATCCCATTTAGTGTTGAGTATTACAAGCTCTCTCACTATCTGCATAATGTCTAGCTGGGAATCTGTTTGTTCCAATCTGCTGCAGGAAGAGGCTGTCTGAAACATTTATTTTTTAAAATTTAAATGGAAACACCTTGAGTGATACTATAGTTGTGAGAATACAATGACCTCCTGTTAGGTGCTGAGGATGTCAACCATCAAACACTTGCCCAGCATGTGTTGTTTGATACTGACTGGGATCAGCAAAACAAAGCAAGAACTACAGCAACAAAAATGTTAGGAGCTATTTTTTTTCTCTTCTACTATTCTACTTATAATTGAATCAATACAAATCTCCAAACTAATTATAAATATGATTTAGCTCTGAGAATATTTTTAAAATATACATAGAAAAGAGAAATAGATTTTTTTTTCTTCTCTGGTCATTTGTGAGCTTTCCTTAATAGTATATTGGAATTGTATGTTTTCTATTTTCACTTCAGCTGACCAGTTAGCTGACCAGCATTTCAGTTAGAGTGACATACAAAGCATTTTTGACTCACAGAGATGGAGACAACAGTCTCTGAGTCTACAAGTGTCTTCAGTAGTTCTTCTACCTATATGTTCTGGTTATTTATCTTGGAGGTTTTGTTGGATTCATAACAGTGTGAGCAGGGGTAACTCTGGCTCTTTTGCCTGCTACTGGGACAATATTTCTTCTATTGGGTTGCCTCATCCCACCTTGATATGTGTTGAAGGTCTGTGCCTTGTCTTACTGCATCTTATTATGCCATGTTCAGTTGATATCCCTGGAATGCCTGTACTTTTCTGAAGGTAAACAAAGGAAAAATGGGAGAGTGGGGGTGGGAGGGAATGGAAGAAGTAGAGGAAGTGGAAGCTGTGGCCAGAATATCCTATATAAGAGATAAATAAATAAGAAGATAGAAGAGAAAGCATATATGAAATAGGTTACAAGTTTCCTTGTTCCAAGAACTCAAATAGAATCCTTCTGAATGTTTCCATACTTCAGATAAATGCAATAAAGGGAAGGGAAGGAACCCTAGACAAGAATTGTATTTATCTATTAGCATTGTTAAATCCGAATAGACAGAGAAACACCAGGAGGCCAGGAATTTCCTTAATAAGATAAGCTCAGGAACTTTAGGAAGGTAGTAGAACTCTCTGGAAGGGAAAGACTAAGTAACATTCCTCAGATCACAGGGTGAGAAACAACCTTTGGGTAGAAACACATTCTGCAGGGTTGACCTTTGCCCACCTTCAGACAAGGGAAGTCATTGCCACCTCATTCCCTAAAGACCAATCAGTTTAAAAAGTCACACTGTTGTACCAATCACATTGTGTCTAATGGTTGCTGCCCTGAAAATTGTATAAAAGCTCACTGAACAAGCTGTGCGGGGTCTCCTCCTTTCCTTAGAGTCTGGCATGGCCTCAGTGCACTGATCTAAAAATCCCTGTGCTCTTTGCTTCGATCAGACTCCATGTGATTCACTCAGGGGGGTCTCTGGTAAGCTAAGGCTTGTTAGGGTCTTACATTTGGTCCATTGGCCTGGAATCGACTCCTTGTGGGAACACACTGGAGCCATGAATCAGAGGTCTCGAGTTTTTGCAGTGGTTTCTGTTTATCTTTCTGTTCGTCAAAATCTGAGTCTGTAAGTCTGTTTGAACTTTTGCTTGCAAGCATCAGGAGGCAAGGAGAGCCTTTGGTATGACCAAGGGGGCAGGTGGGAGAAGGGACTGAAGGAAGCTTCAGGCCCCCCTGGAGGGAGCCGGGAAGGCTCTGCTCCTTCTGGAAACAGCAAGACAATATTGGTGGGAGCTAAGTCCTGCTATATGCTTCAGGGCCCCCTGGAGGGAATCGGGAAGGCTCTGTGGCTCTGATCCTTCTAGAAATGGCAAGACAATATTGGTGAGAGTCTTGCTATAACCTGGTTTATCTGGCCCCTGCTGTGTGCAGGAGCATCTAGTTTGTTTTGGTGTGGCTGGCTTCTCCCATCTCAGACACACACACACACACACACACACACACACACACACACACACACACA
>JADRCC010112059.1:0-12228 GCA_019843855.1 Hylomyscus alleni
AGAGAGAGAGAGAGAGAGAGAGAGAGAGAGAGAGAGAGAGAGAGAGAGAGAGAGAGAAAACTTATGGTTACACTCATGTAGTGGTGATCCCATACAATAAAATTATTTTTCTTGAGACTTTATAACTGTAATTTTGCTATTGTTATGAATCACAATATAAATTTTATTTTTACATTTGCCTAGGGAGTTGTTACACAAAGATGAGAACCACTTGTATAATTGATCTTTGTAAATATTGTTGAGTTAATTTGTAATCACCAAATCAAAATCCATGATTTTATAGTTATATCATGCCTAAACATTTAGGATAAAAATATTAATCTGAAAAATACATCATTCATAATTCAGAAAATCTGAGCCCAGATGCTAAGAACACCCACATTGTTCCAATGCTAAATTTCTGTTCTTTTCCAGCATTCAAAGAAGAGTAGCACCTAGACTTCTTTCTCTTCATAGTTCAAGAGAAATAAGAGTATACTGGTACACCCAGAGTTAATGACAGATGTCCGATTCAGACATCTTGATAAATCCTCTCAGGCATCATATGTGTCTTTCACTCATTGGTTTCATTAGTCTTCTGGCTTCTGCTGGAACACATTTCATGTCCAGGAGAAAACATGTCAGCAAGAAAAAAACTTCAGGCAGGAAAGAACTCAGCATTTCTATAAACAAGGCTACTCTAGCAAATCCTACAGAAAATTGCTTCATTGCACAGAAGAGATAAATTTTTAATAGCTTTCAAGGAATCTTTAGAAATTTTCTAAATTTGAAGAACTTATTTTGACCAGGACATAACTCACATATAAGGATACAACTATATATCTATTTTTTTCTCTCCTTGGAAAATGATTTTTTAAAATAGGAATAATTACAAGACCTTTATTCAATTGAAAATATTTTATAAATCACATGTATAAACTCTCCAAGTGCTAGTTCATAGAAATCCACCTCTTTTCCACTTTCCCAAGATCATCATCCTCTCTTCTGCTTATATCCTTCAAGTTTTCAACTGGTTTTGATATAATATGGTTTATGTGGATTGCCAATTTTAACAGGTTATAACATCTCCCAGGAGACTAATTTCTATATTGGGATAATTCAAGTACAAAATTTAACTCTAACTGTGGAAGGCATCATTCCATAGGTTGGGGTCCTGGACTAAATTAAAAGGAGAAAGTGAACAAGAACAGCAACCATAGCTCTCTGCTTCCTTACTATGATTCCATGTGACCAACTGCCTCGTGCTCCTGCCAGCATGCTTTACCTTCTATGAAGGACTGTGACCTCAAACTGGGAGTCAAAATGAACACTTCTTTCCTTATGTTGTTTTCATTGTGGATTTTCTCATATCAAGGTAATTATTAGTACTATGCCAAAGTACTTGTCACTCCTACGGCATAAGATAAGAGGACAGAAACTACATTGCACAGACTCTTTTGCCAGTCTACTTTCTTTTCAAACTTTCTATAGAGATTTGAAAGAGATAAGAGGCCGAAGCCATTGCTATTCTTGAAGCTAACAGATAGGATGAGGTGCTACGTACCTTCTAGAAAATTATGTTTGAGTCGAGCAATTTGATGATGAACAGCTAAGACTATCTGCAGTTATTTCTTATATGTGTTACCAAGGCCTGCTTAGTTCCACAGAAGTGCTTAAGTGTGAAGGTGCCCCAGGGAAGTAAGAAGGAAAATGAGTTCATTCACAACCCCTGATAAGTAAAGCATCCTAGTGTAGACATCACAGTATCTCCTTTCACAACCTCTTCAAGAAAACACATCTTAGTACATAGTTGAATTTGAAATGCCATTCTCCTCAAATATTCCAAATATCACCATTCTACTCTCAGCACATGCTCTTCTTCAATCTCTGATTTTACTGCAACATAAAATATGTAGTCAGGCTATGAAGTCAATTTAGGTCATATTACTACAACATGATGAGGTCAGGAGAGATGTCAAAGATGTAGGTTTCCAAAGAATCCTTAGAAATAAGCATTGGCTATGCAACATGAGTGAATGGCTTGGGAGAAAAGCATGGTCATATGATTGACAACAGGAGTTCTAAAGAAGAGAGATCACAAAAGGATCACAAAGCAAGGAAACATTTGTGTCACAAGTAGCTGATTCACAAAATCAAACAAACAACAACAACAACAAAAAAACCTGTTGCTGCAAAACTTGTCCATCCCAATAATTAAAAAGAGAAGACACTATAGATACACAAGTCATCTTCTTTAGCCAATTGCCACAGTCTTGTCCATCAGACTCTAGACAAGAATGGCAAGAACATAAATTAAGTTATATATCAACTGTCACCAACATGGATTTCCACTGGCTCTGACAATTGTCAAATGGCTTGCCTTTCAGAAAGGGAAATTATGTCATAATATGACATCATTGCTCAAAGAAACAACCATGTACCTGGTGCTTATTTTGGGCATCTTCACATAAAGAGTCATCACCTTATCTGCCCTTAAACAAGGTTATTCTAGATTGAGACTTAGCCTCTATGAACCTAACTTTTGAGACAGAGGAACTCTGTCTTAAAGAAAAACAAAAGTAGACAGAATCTTGAAAATCTGTGGTTATCTATCCTTTGGCCTCTATACACATACCTGTGCACATGTATATACATTAAGTGTGAATACTTACAGACACACAGAGAGAAAAATGTAAGAAAGTGGCCTTCTACCCTTGATATAACCTACAATTGTGACTTTCCCCATTATTCAGACACCACCAGCCTTTGAGAATATTGCACTGGCCTAATAGGAACTCAGCTGTAGCACAGTCTTGGAAAAGCCATTATGCACAATTTACAAGTGACACTTATAATGCCTGTGAGCAAGCTACCAATCAAAGAGGTTCTCTAACATCAAAATACAAAAAAGGAATTTCTCAGCAATGAAGGTAAGATTGATCACTGAAAGTCTAGCAGATAGACTGCAATTTTACTCTTCCTCTCTGTAACCCTGTGACCAGATGTTTTAGGGTCTTTTGTTATTAAGGCAGCAAGGTTCTCTTGAGGTAACCCCCAGTGGCTCCACTGAATTGTATGGAGCTGAGCAACTGGTCAACAAGTTAGCCAAAGTGTGAGGAAAGTGGTTCCTGTGTCCAGTTTAATAGTACTTCTAACAATGAAAGCAATAAAAAACATAGTAACAATTCAGAGTATTTCTTAGGATGTTTCAAGTCGATACAGAAGAGCAAAATTTATGGGGTACTGAAAACCCAGTAATCAGATAAAATGTCTTCAAAACTATATGTTAATGTCATCCGATTTTCAAAAGAATGTTAATCAGGCCAGGTGTTTCTTGGAAAAGGAAATTTGGAATGAATAATGAATAATTATGATACATAACAAATATGAAATATGATCTTAACAAAGTCTGTCATCTAGAGTATGATAGTTACTTAAACTCATAATTGCTTATATATTTGTATATCAACTAGTTTTCTAACCCTTACTCACTTTGACTTTACACGATATGGTTCATATTAGTTTAGTGTTGAGGTGACATGATAGTAAGGGAGAGTCATTACTGATCCAATAAGACTATACACATCATTTTTAGCTAGGTGATATTATTGTTTGAATTCTGTTACTTTAATATCATAAACAGAATGAGAACTTCATTTTTATAGGAGAAAGACCTTAGGTAGAAGCATATTGGGGTTGTTATTCTCTAGAGGTTTAAATATCAATATATACTTGTTTATGAATGTCATGAAGGCAAAGCAGTTAACCTGTTTTAGATTGTGTTGGAAATATTAGATGGTCAATTCTCTTAAACTCTATCTTGCAGTCAAGGGCTGTTTGCATGACAGGCATGTTTACTAGATGTTCTTTAAATATGGTTCCTATGAATATTCTTCCAAGGGTAGGTTATCCAGTGATACTGGAAGGCAATCAGCAGTTGAGACATGTAACTGGGTTTTGTTTTTGGAAAACAAGAATAGTTTTCTTCAACTTTTAAGGGACACCTAGTATAGACCAAAGTTTCTGTATCTCTATCCTTTATCAAAAACATACAAAATACCTTCATTAATACATGAATAAGTAAGGAATTACATTAACACAAAAGAAGATTGAGAGATAGATGCTTGCAGGCATGCATGCATCATGAATGGATGTATGGATATATCAATACATGAATGAAAGAATGGAAGGTAAGCAGAGGGATGCATGGGTACACATGTGTGGACATAAGCTGAAGCAATGACTATATCATATATTCAAGGATTTTGATAACCAAATGGAATTATAATTGAAAATGAGATGAAGTGATAGTTTTTAATTTTGTTTAAAGATGAATGAGCGAGTATCAAATGTTTTGAGACTATTTAATGTTAAAGAGGGATCCCCAGAGAACAAAGCTTTGATTTGGTAGAGAGTATATATGAAAATAGCCATAAATTTGAGTTGAAAAATTGATGGATAAATCTGGACTCTGAAAGATTAAAGATATCTTAAGAAAGGTGAATTCTGAGCCCTTACTATAGACCCCAACGCCTCAGATACTTATGAACCTAGAGGAGCTTAATAGGGCATTCAAATACATAGAGCTTTTAAACAACTGGGGTCAATTAATCATGAAAGGGGAAGTCCAACTACAAGTATCCACATCACAATGAGGTGATGAGTCTGGAAAATTATTCCAATCTACAAAGGATTATGAGACCAACAAAAAGCATGGACAAAGGAAATGCTTAGCTCTTAAGAAAGTCCACCCTTCTGGGTTGTTTAACCGGTTCAATAAATTTGCCTAAAAATTTCATAAATTCTTTGTTTTTTTATTTTAAAATTTTTATTTATTTAAATTTTTATGAACAGGAGTGCTTTACTTGCAAGTATGTCTATGCATCCTGTGCATTCAGCGTGACCACAGAGGTTAGAACAGAGTGTAGCCTGGAGTTACAGATAGTTGTTTGCTGCATGAGGACACTGAGGATAGAACATAGTTCCTATACATGGGCAAGTGTTCTGAGTCCCTGACCCATCTTTCTAGTTCACAAATGCCCTTTTTTAAATATCTAGAATCATTGTCCTCTCGTATATCCTGTGGCAATGCTTGTCCCCATCAAAGCTCACAAATATAGAATCTTTGACCTGATTAAAGATCTTAAATGCAAAATCAGAAACTAGACAAGGCTGCCTACTCTCTCCCTACTTATTCGATATTGTACTTGAGGTCCTAGCTAGAGCAATTAAATAACAAATGGAGATCAAAGGGATACAAATTGGAAAGGTAGAAGTCAATGATCAATATGTGCAGATGATATGGTAATATACTTAAGTGACTCCAAAAATTCCACCAGAGAACTCCTAAACCTAATAAACAACTTCAGTAAAGTTGCTGTATATAAAATTAACTCAAGCAAATCAGTGGCCTTCCTCTGCACAATTGATAAACAGGCTGAGAAAGAAATTAGGGAAACAACACCCTTCACAATAGTCATAAATAATAGAAAATTCCTTGGTGTGACTCTAACTAAGCAAGTAAAAGATCTGTATGTCAAGAACTTCAAGTCTCTGAAGAAGGAAATTGAAGAAGATCTCAGAAGATGGAAAGATTTCCCATGCTCATGGATTGGCAGGATTAATATAGTAAAAATGGCCATCTTGCCAAAAGCAATCTACATATTCAATGCAATCCCCATAAAAATTCCAACTCAATTCTTCACAAACTTGTAAAGAGCAATTTGCAAATTCATCTGGAATAAAAAAAAACCTAGTGTAGTGAAAACTATTCTCAACAATAAAAGAACCTCTGGTGGAATGACCATCCCTGACCATAAATTCATTGTTTTTAATAGCTGAGTAGTAGGATATTTCAATCTTTCTTAGAAGGGGGAACAAAATACCCATGGAAGGATTTGCAGAGACAAACTATGAAACAGAGACTGAACGTCAATCCAGAGACTGCTCTACCTGGGAATCCTTCCCATATTCAACACCAAACCCAGACACTATTGTGGATGCCAGCAAGTGCTGGCTGACAGGACCCTGATATAACTGTCTCCTGAGAGGCTCTGAGAGTGTCCAACTAATACAGAAGTAGAGGCTCACAGCCATCTGTTGGACTGAGCACAAGGGTCCCCATTGAAGGAGCTAGAGAATGGACTCAAGGAGCTGAAGGTTTTGCAGCCCCTTAGGACAAGCAACAATATGAACTAATTAGTACTCTCAGAGTTCCCAGGGATTAAACCAAAGAGTACACATGATAGGACTTATGGCTCCAGTTGCATATGTAGCAGAGGATGACTTAGTCTGTTATCAATGGGAGGAGAGATCCTTGGTCCTTTGAAGGTTCTATGTCCTGGTGTAGGGGAATGCCAGGGCCAGGAAATGGGAGAGGGTAGATTGGGGAGCAGGAGGAGGAGGGAGGGAAAGGGTTTTTTTGTTTGTTTGGTTGGTTTTTTGGTTTTTTTGGGTTTTTTTTTTCAGAGGGAAAACTGGGAAAGGAGATATCATTTGAAATGTAAATAAAGAAAATATCTATTAAAAATTTTGAAAAAATACAATTAGGCAGATTAAGAAATTAGAATGAATGTGTTAGAAAACAAAAGGTCTTGGGACTGGAAATATAGTTGAGTTGGCAGAGCCCTTGCCTGCATCTGCAAAGCACATTGCTGATTATTTTTAGTATAAATCGATAGCATAACCTAAAATCTGTGAAGGTATTACATTCAGAAGTTGCATGTTTCTTTTTAATTGTTAGTCATTGTTTGAGACAGTTTGGTTATTTTCTATTTTCCTATGAAATTCAATATTATGTTTCAATAACTTTGATGTATTTTACTGTAATTTAGAGAGTGTGTTGAATTGCTTTACATTGTTGTACATTGCTTTAGGTAAAATGATCTGTTTCTCAATATATATTTAATGACCCCTTGCCTATCATTTCTTTTCACTGTGCCTTTAGGACCACTATTAAGCAATAAAGCAATCTTGCCTTTAAAAAAAATAACTGGTTCAATCAATAGAAGATTGTCTGCAACAGTTGTTACAACAGCTAGTAGGGAGCTATTTCTGGAAGGGGCACCCATCAGATCACTCTTTAATTAACAATACCTAGGTAGTTGACTACTCTGCACATGTAAGAGTGAGAGTGATATGAAAAGTGTCTGCAAAATAAAGCAGTTTAATTAATAAAGTGGCTGCCAAGCTAATTTCATCTGTTTGTATTCTCACAATGAAGCCGAATAGGCTAACATCTAGATAAGGAAAGTTGTTGCTAAATTAACTTTTAGGAGAAAGTTAACAATTGCAGCAAATGGATGGGGATGAAGGATATAGAAACAACATCAGAAAGTCAGAGGCTCTATCTACTTTTAATCTTTGCTTGTCAAAGACCAGCTCAGCTCTGGAGTACTCCTAATATGACAGCAAAAACGAGAAATAGCTTTTTCCCAGCACTTTCCTAGAAAGCTTTCTATCAGTGGTAGTTACTCTCAGATTCAAAGGTGTCCCTGCTATATAAGCTCTCCAAGCAAGACCAGAACATAAATATCTACAGAACTACCCTTGCCTTCCTTGAGTTACCTGGGCCCCTGGTATCTGGCTGTAAAGTCTAAATAAAAAAATTGAAAGGTCACCAGTGTTCTAGATTCAGAAACTAGGGATCCTTGTAGCTGCTTGGTAAGCCAGTCTATCCTAGTCAGCAAGCTTTAGGTTTGAATGAGATACTGTGTCTCAAAAAAAAAAAAAAAAAAAAAGGAGAAAATGTCTAAGGATGACCCACAATCAAGGTTGACCTTTACATTCTCTCTCTCTCTCTCTCTCTCTATCTCTCTCTCTCTCTCTCTCTCTCTCTCTATCTCTCTATCTATCTATCTCTCTGTGTGTGTGTGTGTCTCTGTCTGTCTCTCTGTCTCTCTTTTTCTCTGTCTGTCTCTCTCACACACATACGCATATGTGCACATGCACACACATACACACACGATAGAATGTTGAATGAATGTTGATGTTCAGTTGATCTAAGATCTTGGAAAAATAGGAAACATTGAATTTACATGAAACTTCTGGGTGAATAATTTCATGTGGTATACCAGAAAACCTTCAGGGTCATCTTTGATGGAGAAACTGGAGCTCAGGAAGAGTACAGAGCTAACAGGCAGCATAATCAGAACCAAATCATAATGAACACTTCCCCAAAGCATTCTGCATTCACTAAGATTCCCACAGGAGGTGGGTTAGTATCATTTACTGGTTGTTCCTCATGGAGCACATCAAGAAAGAAAATAAAAAGTTTGTTGCTACAACAAAATTCTTGTCATTTGTTTTTTAAGGTAAAAAGGGCTTCTGTGTGTATGTGTTCAGTATGTAAGCGCATAGACCAGCATGGTGGGGAAAGTATGGTTGTAGGAATATAAGCATATTAAATCCACATCTAGGAAACAGGGAAACGTGAATGCTGTTACTCAGCTAACTTCCTTCTTTTGACTCAGTCTGGTATGCCAGCTCATGTATGGTGTTTTCATTCTTAGGGTAGGTTTGCTTATTCAGGTAAACATTTTGTAAACACATTCATAGAGGCACTAAGGCATACATTTTCATGGTGATTCTAAATCGCAACAAGTTTAGAGTGAAGATGAAGTATCAGAGCATGGATGGGGAGGAGGTGTGCCTATATAATAGAAACATCCATTTACTTTTTTGCTTCCTGACAACACAGGGTGGCTTTCTGCAAGATGTAAAAACTGCTGTCTATTCACCAGGAGAACCTGGGTATAGAAGATAAGATAATGTAAATGAGACTATGCTCGTCTTAGAGTAGAGCTAGACAAAGCAGTTATCTCCTACACAGGCCAGCAGGGCAGTTACAAAGGACACTCATGTAAATCCAGCAGAGTCAGATAAGAGGTACTTCTTAATTCAGTGGCTTACAGGTCAATCAAATATAGTTTTCTATTTCACAAGATAGTTGTAGCAATTCAGGATTGCTATTCGGAGAATGTAAAGTGCAGAGAATGTTATATGTAAAGAAGAGAAGCAAAGCTATGATCCATAATGCCATGAAAGAGGAATTTGGGGGAATCCAAATTCTTTTTGCCTAGAAGAACTGGTAAGCATCATCCATACTACTATGCTAAGGCAAAGTAGTTTGTGTTCTGATAGTATAATACAAGATGCAGACATTAAAAACCTCATACAAACATGTTGAGTCATGACAGAAATGTACACAAAAAGGTTAGCATTAGCAATAAAAATATAAAAATAGCAATGTGAAATACAAATATATATAAAATGAACATTAACTTTTACAATGTCTATATATATTTATTTAATGTCAAAGCTTACACATCATCAGTTTTTATATCAACTTTTTTATTGGCATTCTGAGAAAAAACCATAATTCTTGGAAGTTTTGTTTTTCTCTTTCCTCTTCAAACTAATAGAGAGGCTGTTGGTATAAACATCATTCAAATATATCAATCACATCTCTTCATGTGCAAATGTGTATAAGCTGTATACATAGAAAAGCTAGTATGAACTAGAATTTATAGAAAGTACCAGAGCACTATTGCTAGAATGATTTTTTAGCAGAAGTTGGGTTCCATTGTACTACAGCACTCCTTCACCTCTCCCTTCCAAACCAAGAGACACGGAAAGGAAGAAAGAAATCCTCTGACCATTCCCAGGTCTTTTCCTTGGACATGGAACATATAGCTCAAGGTAAATGAGTTCTGGCATCATCACCTACTAGCTGGACCTGGCAATTTTCAGAGGTTCAAGGATCACCCTTTGCTTCCTGGTCACCAGCTGTTATGTTTAATATGGGCTGTCTTCTTAATAAGATTCAGGCCCTCCAAGGAGACATAGTTCTAGAAATGTCTGGGAGGCAGGTTCTAGACTCAGTTAATTTCTAGAGTGGATATGTTACAGGAAGCCTATCAGAGATGGCTACTCAGATATAGTTCATAGCTGACTCAAAGTCCCTGGGATTCAAATTCTAATTCAAAGCTGCCTGAATCTACATTTAGGTATTGGGAGACCTAAATAATGGCATGGTATCATGGTGGCTTCACAGAAGCAAGCAGTTTAACAGAAGCTATGATAAGCAGTTAGCTTGAGGGAGTTCTACACAAGGAGCAAGTTTAGCAGAATTATCTAAATCAGCTGGGCCATCTTGACATCGGGTTCCTAGAATAGAGTTGGGAAATTTTCCATGGGAGTCTCCATAAAGGAGATCAAATTCTAAACCTGAAATGGCATCATTCAGAATACAAGATGGAGGAATCTATGCCCTGTCTTGCCCTGTCATAGGAAGATCCTTTCTAACTGTGGCTATCACCATCCCATACCTGAGTCTTTGCCTCTACACCTCAGCTTCCTGAATTGCTACCAAGTATTCTAGCCACCACTGAACTGTGACCAAAGACCTCTCCCTTCCTTACATTGCCTTGGTCAGGTATTTGTCAAATTAGAAAAGTAATATGACACCTGTAACCAAGGGACTCAAATGTGTAGTGCAAGGTAAGACACCCCCCACCACCACCACCAAATCACCTGAAAGACATTTGGAGACAGCAGTCAGAAGCTGTGCATCAAAATGAGGATTGGCTTCTGTTTGTTTGAAACCCAGGACAAGTCACTCAGGAACATACTTAACTTATTAAAGTGGACCTGGCTGCTATGTTCTTCCAAAATCCCTCAGTCCCTACCTATTACAGACTGTGGCTGGCATACCTGCCATCTACCCTGAATTCTCCAGGCTAGGGCCTGGTCTGCCTTTCCCCAAAAGGTCTTCTCTATATAATCAAGACATTTTAGTTATTTGCCTCTCCTTTCATACCTTTGGCAGCCTGTCTGCTATACTTGGTTTTCCTCTCTTCTTTCACTTTTGCCGCTCCCCACATAGTTCAGGGTCACGACCACTCTGGAGTCTCCCAGATGTATACACCTCTGGCTATGCTCTCTGATATATCTATAATAAACATTCTCTTCCACCATACCTAGGATCAGTCATGACTTTTCCTTTCCTTTCCTTTCCTTTTTACTTATTTTTTTTAATCCACCCATACCAAGAGGTGATCTGAGAAGCCACATTATCATTCTAGGTCTGAACTTATCAAAACCATGTGTAGACTTCAAGAGTGATAACTTTCCTGAAGATTAATATCATGCAAGCAAAACAGGCCTGGGTAGGATTGGGTATAAACACTGACATTGCCATTTTCAAGCTGTGTAACAATAAAGAAGATATTTAATATCTCTGGGATGTACTTTACCTGCAATCCCTTTGATAACTCATACACATATTGCCATTGTATAGAAGACTTCAGTGGTTCTACTTGCTTGATTGGCTCTGCATCAACTCTCAGTATTTCCCTCTGCTCAAGACCCCTATCTTCCTTGTATGTGGCAAGTCAGCCCGTTCTCTCGTTCTCTCCCCATTGTTTTTACCACACTGCTCGCTGGGGTTGACACTCTCTGGCCATACTCATATCACATTTGCATTGCTGTTTCTATATAACAATTAAGATTTCTGTTCATGATCTCAAAGGATTACAGTCCGTCATGATAGGGAAAGCAAGTGGAGCCACCTCCATTTTCCAGTTTATGGTACTGGAAAAGAGGAGCAGAGATTATTCATGTTACAAGTGCCAAAGAAACCCAAAGAAAGTAGGAACAAGTACTACCTGAATATAACTAGTCATCTACTTCTATCAGCTATACTTTACCTGCTAAAGATTCTAGAGCCTCTCAAGAAAGCAGTATCTACTGGCAACAAAACATCTAAAGCAAAAGGCTACAAGGACCATTCAGATTGAAATAGCACAATTAGCCAATAAGGAAATTAATATAAAACACTAGGCACAGTATTTGTCATATGAGTAAGTAATTAATAAGGATTAGCTATTTAGGTATGCCAGCCATATCCTGTAATGGGTTGGGACTGAGGGATGTCGGGATGCTCTTCACAAGCATGTGAATCTAAGTTCTACTCCCAGAAACCACATCATCAAGCTGGGCATGGGAACATCCCTGTAGTCCGAGGACTCTAGAACATTAGAGCTAGGTATAACCCTGAATATTTCTAGCCAGACAGCCCAGCTGAATCAGCAGCTATAGATTAAGTGAGAGATACCATCTCAATATAAGAAATAAAAAATATTAGGTGGCAAGTGATTAACAATTACATTCAGTTTCAACTTCCACATTGATGTCCATACATAAAATACACACACACACACACACACACACACACACACACACACACAC
>JADRCC010112071.1:0-13717 GCA_019843855.1 Hylomyscus alleni
ATTAACATATTTGAATCCCACTTCTTGTCAATTTCTCATTACTTTCTCTTTTATACAGATTATTGTACCTTGCTGAAGTCATTTGCATTTACTATATATATATATATATATATATATATATAATTTTAGTATAATTTTTTTGGCTTTTTTTTTTCTAGACAGAGTTTCTCTGTATAGCTCTGGTTGTCCTGGAACTTACTCTGTAGACCAAGCTGGCCTCAAACTCAGAAATCCACCTGCCTCTGCCTCCCAAGTGCTGGGATTAAAGGTGTGCACCACCACCGCCCGGCAATTTTAGTGTAAATTTAATGTAATAACATACAGAGAAGCAAATAAATTCTATGATGTTGAGGTAATCGATCTAATGGTAGTAATTCCAAGACATATGTGCTTCACATTAGAGTAGCTTTCATAACTAATGTAGGACATGATAAATAAGTTATCAACCATAACCAGTTCATATACAAATGAAAATACTTTATAATACTATTTATTTACTATACTTCTTCTCATGTCCTATCACTCATTTTAATACAAAAGTTAGTTAACTGCATGCATCAATAGGAATAGCATTTTAAATGGAATACTCTTGCCTGCCTGAAAAGTATGTTATTGTTCTTGACAAAACAATATCTTTATTAATTCATTAAGAATTGCATATAGTATGTTTGATCATAATAAAAAACATTTCCCCTAAGTCATACCAGATCTACTTTCACAGTAGTTGTAATGGCATGTAAAAAAATCTTACATTACAAAAAAAATCCCAACATGGAATAAAGCAGGTAAGGATACAATCATACTACTATCTAAGGAGCTGCTGGCATTTAACAGAAGATGAAAGAAGAGTCAGTTCTGTTTAGAATCATGATTCTTAATTTAAACAATGAATAATTTAGCAGGTATTAGTCCTCTTCTTTGGGGACTAAAAAAAGCATCCATGGAATGCTGGATTTAATATTAATAAAATTAATAGGCAAATGTAACCAATTTGACATCAAGAAGTTTTCTAACAAATACAAATTTACAGCAAGCTGTGCTTTCACTCCAAGTCTTCAAAGGCTGATAAAACAAGATCATAAGTTCAAGCTCAGCTTGAGTTCCATAGTGATAACATGCCTATGTGAAAATTCAAAAGCTGACACAAATATTTTCACACACACACATACACGTATACACACACACACACACTCAAACTCATACAATTAAACTCTCTTTTAGCACTAAATTATATTTAAAGAATTATTCTAAAACTTGTCTTCATAAATTTATAAATTTGGTGGAGTGAATGGCTCATTCATATCACTTGTGTGATGCTTGCTTTGTGAGTATTTGTCTAAATTAAAATATACCTTCCTAAAAGAAAGGTATGCTCAAAAATAAATGACAGGGACAGGTACCTCAGCAAGTTATGATTTATAAATCCCTTCCCCCAAATTATATAAGCCATAAGTCCTTTCTTCATTCAATGGAGTTTCCTTCAAGTTATATAGGGAGCTATATGCGTGGAAGTCATTACACATGCTGGTATAAGGCATTCAATAGTACACTTGCCTTTGATCATGGAATTTTTATGAAATCTTAGGAATAGTCTTTCACTGATGATCCTTTTACAACCCTAACCAAACCATTCATTTATCAAGCAAGGCTTTGGTAGAAGTGTTCCTTTAGTCTACCATTGGTGTACTATCTAGGGCAAACATTTTTTTAATATATGCCCCACAAAAGGTTGTGCAACATAATCATGAACATTTCAAAAAGTGTGTGTGTGTATGTGTTCTCATTTAAATTGCTCAAGTTTCATTCTATATTATGATGTCTATATCCAAACTCCTGATGACTTTCTCGAAAGTAATTACACCTATAACTTTTCTTGGGTCCACTGGTAATTATTCAATACTTCTCAGCTATACAAACAATTGAAAATACTGTCTTGGTTTTTTCCTACCTTAAATTATCCATTTAAAGAGTTATTTGTTATGTGAGAATTTTGAGCAATATTCCTATTAGTTCCTATTTCCCAACTCTTCCACAATTTATCACCTTTTCCTACCTGTTCAAAAATGTGCTATTTTATTTTAGAAATTTTCAAGAACAAATTCATGGTAGCCAAAAATCTCAAGGGTATGTAATCTTCAGCAAACTTTGTGAGTTCATATGTGCCACTGTTCTGCTAGCTCTAAAAAATATTTTTTCCTTCTCGTTACCCTTTGCCTCGAGTTTTTATACTCTTCCCTTCTCACCTTCCACAATGATTACTGAAACTTGGAATGTGGATGTAGTATATATGTACCTATTAGGGTTGAGCATTTCACAGTTATTTACTCTATGCCTTGGCATGTGGTGAGCAACTATGTCCATCATTAAGAGCTCCATCATCTAAGAGCTTTCTGTTTACTGTAAACAAGTAGTTGTGGTATGGCTTAACCCTAGCACACACCTTTTTATACAAAAGCTTTCTGTAAACAAGAGGTAAATAAAGTCAATCATAGATGAAGAAGCAGAGAAAGCAATCAGTTAACAAGGAGTGAACAGAAGAAAACCCAGGAAAGAGAAATAATGGTCTTTGAGTTGAAGGGTATTTAAGACAGAGTGGAAGAGAAGGATCTTTTTCCTTTTTAGGAAGTCAGTGGAGTAGGAAGGGCAGCTGGGTGGTTTTTCTGCCTCTTCAAGCTGGCAGGCTTTCACCACAGCATCTGGCCCCTGTGTCTTTATTTGGTAAATCAAATGGCTAGGATATTTGTTGGTAAAATAACACTTTAGCACTCCACCTTGTGGCAAGACCTTATTGACAGAGAGATCATTTCAGCTGTGGACAAACTGGAAAGCCATCATATTTCATAAATAATATGGGAGCCCTTAAACACAGAGAGTTCAGGATGGGAAGTAGAATAATAGAAGGCTTTAGGACCCTGTATAGTGCTACTCTGGGTGACCTGAAAATAGAAGCTGAAAATATAAAGCTAAATACCTTAACTGAAATTGGCTCAATAGTGATTATGATTATTATCATTTTGGTATTTTATACTTTATAATTAATAGCCATAATGGCTTTCTGTTCCAATTCAAAGAAAAAGTGAGTTGATAAGAAACAAGTCTTAGAAAAAAATTTAGAAAGACTTACAAACAAGACTAAGAAAAATTACTCAGACACAGTCAAGGAAATTTAGACAAGCCTTAGAAAAACCTAAGAAAAATAATCAGAAACCAACAGAGGAATTTAGACAAAAACCTACCCCACCACTACATAATATAACTGAAAAAGGGTGACACAGGTTGTTAGAAAAACAACCTTAATATATCCAATTACTTTACAAGATCTACCAGGAGAAATTAGGCACCCCCAAGTTTATAATGAAATTAAATGGAATCTTATAGACATATTAGATTTGAGGAGACTTACAGAAGCATTCATTTCCTATGTGAAACATATTAAATTCATGGGTAATTCAGAACAGAATTATCCACCAAGACTGGAAAGATTTGGCAGCAGCAATATTGGAAGCGGGTGGTCAGTTACAATGGTGAAAATGCTGGAAAGAGAAAATAGAGCCATAGAACAACAAAGTCAGGCCAGAGATATTGATATTTCCTGGAACCAGTTGCTAGGTGAATGTCATTGTGGTGCGTTACAAAGCTTGAACCTTACGACCACACATAGGTGCTGTGATGTTTAGCAGCTTGAAATGCTTAGGATAAGGTTGAAGAACCAAGGAAAGAGGTCTGAGTCATTTACTAAAAATGATACAAGGCTTAAAACAAGACCCCTAATTTTTTTTGCATAGATTAAATTCTGCTGTAAACAGAATAGTTTCAGATTCAGAAGTCAGAAAAATACTGATTGAATCTATGGCTTTTGAAAATGCTAATTCAAAATGCAAAAAGATGATTAGACCTTCAAAGGCAAGAATCAACACCAATAGAGGAATGGGTTAGAGATAGTGCTGATATTGGATCCTAAGTTTATGATACTAATCTGATAGGAGAAGCAATTTCTGAAAGCCTTAAGAAAAATCAAAATGGCAAAAGTTTTAATTGTGGTAAGCAAGGCCATTTGAAAGTGGAATATTGGTAAGGTGCTCCTAGAAACAATTTTTTCTCTAGAAATATCCCCAAAAGAAATATACAGTATTCTTGGTTATGCAGAAGGTATGGAGAATGTCAGCATGGGACTAATGACTGTAGATCAACAAGGGATAGGCAAGGTAAGACTTTGCTGCTGAAAAACACTCTGGGCACCCTGGGGGACTGGCTAAATACCCCCAAATCAAATTTGATTTAATAATTCCCTGTCAGCATCAGAGAAACTCAGCCATAGAACAATTAAAAGACATAATGTCCATTGTTAAAAACAACGCTCCTCTGGATGAAATCAAGCTTATAAGAACTTCAGTGGAGGGCGGTGGTGGCACACACCTATAATCCCAACACTTGGGAGGCAGAGGCAGGTGGATTTCTGAGTTCGAGGCCAACCTGATCTACAGAGTGAGTTCCAGGACAGCCAGGGCTACACAGAGAAACCCTGTCTCGAACAAAAACAAAAACAAACAAACAAACAAAAAAAGAACTTCAGTGGATAAAACAAAAAGTTTAGGAAAGACCAGAAAACAAATATTTTGATAAACTTCTATAAATGATCAGAGACCAAAGTTGAAAATATGAGTAAATGTCATTGAAATCAAAGGTTTAGCAGACACAGGAACAGATGAAACAATAATTTTACCAAAACCTTGGCATCCAGATTGGTCTCTTCAGGAAGTAAACAGTCAACTTCTAGGGATTGGAACTTTATCTCAGGTAAAATAACATTTAAGATGGATTGAGGCTATAGGGCCAGAAGGATAAATACAAAAGTTAAAGCCATATGTGGCTGATATATCCATTAAATGATGAGGATGTGATTTGTTGCACAGATGGAAAACAGGTTAACATTCCTCAAATATCAGAAACAAACAGTAAAATAAAGAATGCATTTAAGAAAATTATTAAAAGGCATCATTAAGAATAGTCACAGACTGTCCAGGTTGTCTATGAACAGAATATGACTGGTATTGGTCTTTCAAATTAAACAACCATCCTACCATTGATATTAATTTACTGACCACACACTTGTCTTACTGCCATGGGATGAAAAAATGGGTTGTCTTAAACCATGTATCTTAATTCTAGGTTAGAATGTTAGATGATTGCCATGGGGTCCATACCATCTTGCACATCAGATTTTTGAGTTTCCTTCTTAAATATAAAGGATAGCTTTTGTTGTTTGGTATTAAAGTCACAGATAAGAAATTTAAAGTATTTTAAGTAAATTCAAAGGATTACTTCTGTTCAAACTTGTTTTCTAAATCTCTACGAGTTCGAGTGATTTGGAGCTACGATATGAGGAAGTGGTGGGTAGCTCTTGCCTTTAATCATAGCAGATAAAGGAGTATATCTATAAATTAGTAATTTTCTAAATTCTTGAGTTACAATAAACAGGGTAGTGGTGGTTCACAGTTTTAATCCCAGCATTTAGGAGGCCAAGGAAGTCCCATAAGAATTACAGTGATTTAAATTTAAAATGTACTTGTAAAAGTCAGGCTGGAATTCTAAGGTAATGTTCTTTGAGATCTGGAAATATCTACACTTAAAGGTATATTTAGTTTCAAAATTTAAAAAGAATTTTTTTAAGTTCAATGGAAAGATAATACCTTTTCTATTGCCAAAAATCATTTTGCCCTAGGAAAGATACAACTAGCCAAAAAAGGGAATCCCTCAGAGTTAGGGTTGGGGCAGGGTTTTATTTTTATCTTTCCTGGAGAATAAATCATCTAACTAAGGAATGCAGAGACCACTGGAAAAGTGAAACTTCTGCAGGAAAAGAGAAGATCATCATGAGAAAATGTCTCAAGGAAAAGAGTAAATTGGACTAATGGAATGGGTGCTCTCTACACTTCTAAGTATCACATGGTCCTGAAGTCCTAATTAAATTAAAAATTAAAGATGACTTTGGGTTAGAGCATGGCTGTCTCCTTCTCTAAACCCATGCATGCTTATTAATGGAAAATACACAATCTCTATCTCTTATCAGAAGAACCACTTGCTATGGGACAGAGGAAAACAAAAAATAAGGGACAATTCTGTTGTCACTAATTTCATCAAGTTTTTGTTTTCATTTGACTCTAAACTTTTCTTAAGCTATAAATATTATCTTAAAATCTATAAGATTATATATATATATATATATATATATATATATATGTAAACTCTCATCATACAGAGTATTAAGTGATTCTAGAAATAATTTTCATTTAGCTTCCTGTAAGTATTCTCAGGTTGGAGTCTGAAACAAGTCACTAGGAACAAAGTTTGTATACCTCAGATACACTTAATAGATTATGGACCTCAAACCTTTCTGAGATCTGTTGAATATGGCATTTAAAATATTTAGACTTGTTTTGTTTTGTTTTGTTTTATTTCATTTTTACCATTCCTAACAGTAATATTTAAGTTTCCAAGATGACAGAGCCCTTCAATAATAAATTCACCTGAATTAGGGTAAAGCTACCATTGGGCAAAACTGTCCAATGCCTCTTCTGCTGTCAGATACTGCACAAACAGTAAACACCGTTGTTCTACCTAGCCAGAATTGCCATTAAAATGAAAAACACCTCACAAAGGTCAGCTTTGAACTACAAACTACTCAGGACATACAAATTGATGAGTTCCTATGAGAATGACACGGAGATTCTTTGGAACTTTGAACTAAAAAATACTTAATTGTAAGACTGACAAATACAATGAAGCTGGACACTGTGAAATGCTGGGCAGAAAAAGCTTCATTATTGTAATTAGTGTTGTATAAAGGAAAGCTACTGTTTGAATTAATTTTATATCCAGCCACTTTGCTGAAGTTGTTTATCAGCTGTAGAATTCCTCTGGTACAATTTTTGTCGTCACTTATGTATACTATCATATCATCCCCAAATAGTGATACTTTAACTTCTTTGCCAATTTGTTTCCCATTTCTCTCTTTTTGTTTTCTTATTGCTCTAGCTAGAACTTCATGTACTATATAGAATAGATACAAGGAGAATGGGCAGCTTTGTCTTGTCCTTGATTTTAGTGGGATTGCTTCATGTATCTCTCTATTTTTATATTGGCTGTTGGTTTGCTCTATATTGCTTTTAATATGTTTTGATACGGGCTTTGAATTCCTGATCTCTCCAATAGGTTTAACATAAAGGGGTGTTGTATTTTGTCAAGTGCTTTTACAGCATCTAATGAGATGATCATGTGATTTTTTCCCTTGAGTTTGTTTATATAGTGGGTTACATTAATGGATTTTCCTATATTGAACCAACCTTGCATTCCTGGGATGAAACCTACTTTATGATGGCAAATGATGGTTTTGATGTGTTCTTGGATTTGGTTTGCTAGAATTTTATTGAGTATTTTTGCATTAGTTTTACTATGCTAGTATTAAAATCTTTCCTTTTTATTTAAACTAAAAAGGATGATATAAGAATAATATAGGAATAATAGGACAAAAGGTAGATTATTGGATCTAGTCCTATAAATTTTTGTATATTGATACAAAATTAAGGTTATGCATTAGTTAAAGCATACTATGTATCAACTCCTTTAAAGTATTGTACCTATGAAATTCTTAAAAATTCAATGTGAAGTTCTAGTCCTTTTGATAGCTACTATTAGAAATTGTTTAAGATAATCAAGAAATGAGAGTTATTAGTCAATGAAACTTATGGTTTTGTTATGTACAAATTTAGTTTGTCACAGGTGTTTTCTAAGTTAAACATAGTAAATAGCTAGAGACAAGTAAAATATACCTATTCAAATATACTGAGATAGATGCTCTTCAAAAACATGAGAGATCTATACACTATGAAATTTAAAGATATTTTATTAATTTAAGATTTTTTGACAAAGAGACAAGTCAGCTCCTGGTAGTACCCCCATTCTACTTCAAAGAAGAAGATGAATATCGAAGAACCTTCTTATTGAGTTTCCTTCCAATGTGGCAAGCTGCCACTGGGTAAGAAACTACCCTTGCCTCAACTTCTAACAATATGTTGCCTAAGCTGCTGACAAGCAGGACACAAAGAAAATGAACTGCTAAACTCTTCCAGGACAAGGTAGAAAATTCCTTCATAATTCTTGCATCACAGAAAAATCTGCCAGATATTCTGGGCCAGTAGGCCAAAGAGAAAGGCATACCAACATTACAAAGAACTTGTGGGTGATTGTCCAGGCAGCCAGCAGTCTCTTGTCATTTCTCGAGTTTTGGAAGCATTTCTTGTTCTGCACTTGCTGTTTATTCAGGTAATATTCATCCTTTCAGTTCTCTGATTCAGATAAAGACTAGAGAGTTATAGTCTCCCAGTTTAGCTTAAATCGTTTAGGATTTAAGAAAATGTTTTAAGGTCTAAAAAGATGTCTTTATGTTGATAGATAGAAAGTGGTTTATCTAAACCTTATCAGAACCTTGGACTCATCATGATAGAATAGTAGAGTACTTTCTCCAAGGTTGCCAAATACAAACAGACTGGATATTGTGAATGTTAATCTTACCTGATAGTATATAGTTTAATGATATTAGAGAAAAGCTCTTTTATTTGAGACAAAATGTGAAATATTGCAGTATATTTTATCACATTGTGAGCCCCAAGATTGTGAAGGGAAAAAAAATAAACAAAAAAGTCAACCAAACAACAACAACAACAACAACAACAAAAGGTTTCTTCTTGTAGTGTGGCTCAGCCCTAGCACATATCATTAACTCAAGAACTTTATGTTTACTGTGAACAAGTAGTTGTGGTATGGCTCGGCCCTAGCATACACCTTTTATTCATGAGCTTTCTGTTTACAAGAGCTAAATAAAGTCAATGATAGGTCAAGAAGCAGAGCAAGCAAAGAGTTGAGAGGGGGTAAACATAAGACAATCTAGGAAAGAGAAAGGGTGGTCTTTGAGTTGCAGGGTATTTAAGACAGCCTGGGGAAGAAGAATGACATCTTTACTTCTGGGATGCTGGAGTAAGGTCAGCTGGGTGCTTTCTCTACCTGTCTGAGCCAACAGGCTTTCACCACAGTCTTTGGCTCCTGAGTTTTTATTTGGTAAATCAAATGACTGTTATTTTTGTTTCTAAAACAATATTTTTTTTAGGAGATGAGAATATTACTGGTGTTGAATTAGTTTATGTCAATATATTATTTTTTTCAATGAGACTATACATATGAAAGAACTCATGATTGGAGAAAATTGAATAAGCATAGTAAAAGTCTAGATTTTTAAAATAACTTAATATGGTTCATCATTACCTTTAAATATTAAACTTTAAAATGTATAGTGTGCTAAAAACCTTAAAACACATATGATAACATGAGAGAACTTCATTGAGGAGGTAACCTTTAGGTAAAATCAGAATAACTTAAACATAAAAACATAATCATCATCATCAACAACAACAACAAACAAGCACATACTAACAAAAACAGAGATAGAAGAAATAATAGGGAATTTTATCACTCAGCTGCAGTACAGAGGATGATTTGGAAGATTGGTAGTTAATGTAGAAAGATAAGCTGACTGATTATTACATAGGTAAATGCTAGAAATTATGGTAGCTTTTTATGTAATGTCATCCTGTTTTATTTGTGATACTAAGTTCTCTCAAATGTAAAATAAAATAAAAGCTAATATTTAATGCTAGACAGAGTGAAATTAAGTTGATTCATTCATCAGCAGTCATTTTCCCAGCATTTGAAAATATTATACATTTTGTAGTCATGTAAAGAATATAAATAACTGCCAGGCAGTGGTGGTGCACACCTTTAATCCCAGCACTTGGGAGGCAGAGGCAGGTGGATTTCTGAGTTCGAGGCCAGCCAGGTCTACAGAGTGAGTACCAAGACAGCCAGGGTTACACAGAGAAACCCTGTCTTAAAAAACAAACAAAAAAACAAACAAACAAAGAATATAAATAACTAATACAGAGTAACACATAGCTTTCAGAAATTTCCTTGATTTGGAGGACTTATTTCCACCAACACTAATTGAAGCCAACTCACTTGTAACAATACTTACCTCTCTCCTCAAAACAATTGATATTTGTAAATATTTTTATTATAATAGATACTTAATATATCAAATCTAGGGAATATTTATTATATTGTACCTAGGGAAAAGTACATTAGTCTTACATTTGGGTACATCAAATATACATATAATATTTCATTATAATTAGCATTCTCATATTTTAAATATATTAATGGTGTCTACTGTGGGGCAGTGTGGAGCAGTGGTCTGCTCAGGTAACTTAAGCTCAGTCCAGTATTTGGCTTTGAGCCCTGGACCCCTGTGGGCAATTTCTGCTTGCAGAGAGCAGGAGGAGCTTGGCTATAACTCCTGAGTCTTTGGTTCCTGTTTCAGTCACAACCCCTCAAAGCTGTCCCTGCAGAAGATGTGTGCTCTATCAAGCAGACAATGCCCCAAGCTCCTAGCATTCTAGTTGGACCCTATCCCTAGCCATCTGACCACAGCACAGCCAGACATGTCATGCCCCATACAATATAAAGGGAGGTTTGCCCCCTCCTCACTGTTTTACTTTGCCCCTCTCTTTCACTCACTCACTCTCTTACTCTCTTGTTCTTTGTTTCTTCTGCTCCCCTTCTCTTCTCTCGCTCTTTGTTCTCTTCTCTTGCTTCCTTCATCTACCTTCTCTCTCTCTCCTTCCTCTCCTTTCCTTTCCTTTACTTAACAAGCCTATTTTCTCCCTCCTACAATAAAATAACTCTTTTATGCATTGCCTCCTTTTTAACTAACATGCACCCTACCCACAGGTCAACACTGAGGAGAGAGAGAGACCCAGGCCTCAGCCCAGGCCCTGCTTTTGGTACAACAGTCTACTTGCTAAAATGTGAATGATTATACATCTAATAAATACTTTCCAGTCACAATTGTTAGGGTCATTTGTACTTCCCTAGAACATGTCAATTCAACTGACTATTGTGAGATATCTATCTCAGGTTCCTGATAATATTTCTGGCTTATTATCTCTACTAATGCTTTGAGGAGCTGAAATCCCTTTCAATCGGCTAAAATTGACTTACTACCCTTCTGCTCTTGGAATAATGACTCTATTGTATGTAGTCTCTGCACAGGTTCTCATAAAAGCTATTGGCCTATTGACATATTGGCCAAACAAAAAGTCAAATGTAAAACGTTCTTATGTTTGACAAAGATTTTTGTTGACAGGTTTCATTCTGTAATCCAAAGTTGCCTCAAAATCACTATGCAGTTGAAGCTGCATTAAATTTACAGGAATCCTAGCAGAGACACAGGGACACAGACATAAGCCGTCATACACAGCCTCTTTAATGAAAATTCTTTAAGTTTTATGATTACTTTTTCATTATATCAATTTGCAAAATCATGGGAGGTTTTCTGAGATATAACTTATAGTTCAACCTGATAGGCATACTTACTTTTTTCCTTGTGGGCTCTCATTCCTCTCCAAAGTGGTTATACCGAAGTTGACATGTAATCAAAGTGCATGTGAGCCACATTGCCTTCAGTAGTTCATACGTACTTATATAGCTTATATAGTTGAATTTTGAGATTTGTTTTACTTTTATTTTACTTTCATAAAGGATAACATTATGTATTTTTTCTTTTATTGAAAATTCTTCTCTCTTACAATATATCCTGACAACTTCCCATCTTTCTACTCCTGAGTTCCTCCCCACCTCCACTTATCTCTAGATCAATTCCTTTCAACCCCTCCTCAGAAAAGAGCAGACTTCTAATGGAAAACAACAAATATGATATGATAAAATAAAATATGATATGATAAAATAAAATAACGTGAAGCAAAACTTATCACATTGATGTTGAACATGGAAACCCAATAGGAGGAAAGAAATGCAAGAGCAGGCAAGGGAGTCAGAGATACACTTCTTCTCACAGTTAGGAGTCTCATAAAACTACTAAGGTAATAGCTGTTACGATTATGTCCAGGATATGAGTTAGACCCTCGTAGGCCTGTTCTTGCTGCTTTAGTCTCTGTGAACGCTTATGTGACTTGCTTAGTTCATTCACACAGCCGTTGCTTTCCTGGTGTCCTTCATTGCCTCTGACTCTCAAAATCTTTTGATTTCTTTATTTTTCTTTTTTTATTAGATATTTTATTTATGTACATTTGAGTATGAAACATTTTTTCCTTCTCCTTATACTCTTCTGGCTCTCTCTCTCTCTCTTTTTTGGTTTTTTGTTTGTTTGTTTTTTTGGTTTTGTTTGTTTGTTTTTTCGAGACAGGGTTTCTCTGTGTAGCCTTGGCTGTCCTGGAACTCACTCTGTAGACCAGGCTGGCCTCATACTCGAACTCAGAAATCCACCTGCCTCTGCCTCCCAAGTGCCACCACCGCCCAGCTAAAATACATTTTGTTTTTTTTGTTTTTGTTTTTTTGTTTTTCGAGTCAGGATTTCTCTGTATAGCCCTGGCTGTCCTAGAACTCACTCTATAGACCAGGCTGGACTCGAACTCAGAAATATGCATGCCTCTACCTCCCAAGTGTTGGGATTAAAGGCGTGCGCCAGCACTGCCTCTCCTTATGTACATTTGAAATGTTATCCCCTTTCCCAGTTTCTCCTCCAGAAACCTCCTATTCCATCCTCCCTACCCTTGCTTCTATGAGAGTGCTAACTCACATGCCCACTGACTCCTGCCTGTCCATCCTGGCATTTCTCTACATTGGGGCATTGAGCCTTCCCAATAACAAGTGCCTCCCCTCCCACTGATGTCACACAAGGCCATCCTCTACTACATATGCAGCTGGAGCCATGGGTCCCTCCATGTGTACTCTTTGGTTAGTAGTTTAGTCCTTGGGAGCTCTGGGGGTCTGGTTGGTTGATGTTGTTCTTCCTATGAGATGCAAACCCCATCAGCTCCTTCAGTCCTTTTTCTAACTTTTCCATTGGGGAACCCCATGCTCAGTCTAGTGGTTGGCTTCTTACATAGGATTTCCTGAACTCTTAGGGGAAAGATTTGATGCAGATCTCCCATTTAGACACCATCCTCATAATCCCTGGCTTTGGGTCTCTGTATCTGTTTCTATCTACTGCTGGAGGAAACTTTCTGATGATGACTGGATAAATTACTGGTTTATGAGTATAGTAGACTGTCATTAGGAATCATTATGTTGATTATTTTAGACTAGTTGTGCTTGAATTTACTCTATTCTCTGGGATATTTAATCTCTGCTTCTTGGTTACCCAAGCAATGGTGAGTATGAGAGTTCCTTCTCATTAAGTGGGCCTTAAGTTAAGTCCGACAGTGGTTGAATACTCTCACAAATTATGTGCTACTATTGCCCTAGCATATTTTGTTTAAAATTTAAAAAAAAATTAGTAAATATGAAACATTAGTTATTTTTTGGAGGAGGATAAAATTGACTTTGTTATTCTGTAAATGAATTTTACAAAGCACTTTACAATTAATGCTGACATCCTTTTGTTTGTCATGGATTTCCACCTTAGAAAATCCCTGAGCATAGCATCAAAGCTCTTGGTCTTCCCTGGCCAGCAGACATCGCTGTGGCTTTAGTTCAATATTATCTCCTATGGCTACAAAAACAGTGTCTTCACTATTCAGATACAAAACACATGCACAAGCACACACACACATACACATACAGAGAGAGAGAGAGAGAGAGAGAGAGA
>JADRCC010112080.1:0-10563 GCA_019843855.1 Hylomyscus alleni
TTTATGAGGTCCCATTTGTCAATTCTTGATCTTAGAGCATAAGCTATTGGTGTTCTCTTCAGGCAATTTTCCCCTGTGCCCATGTGCTTGAGGCTCTTCCCCACTTTCTTTTCTATTAGTTTCAATGTATCTGGTTTGATGTGGAGGTCCCTGATCCACTTGGACTTGAGCTTCATACAAGGAGATAGGAATGGATAGAAAGAACATTCTAAAAGATACAGCTCACTATACTAATCCTAACCTTGTGTTCTGAAATTTTCTCAACTCATTCTGTCTCATGATGTCTGGGATGTTATAGACTCTGATGTCTCTGGTTCCTTAGATTACAGATTACCTCTGTGAATCTCTGAAATTTGTAATATATATGCCCAAAATTGGGGAAATTTCACTTCTAGTTAGTTTGCTAGTTTGTTTTACTGGAGATTCAAGGATGGTGTAAAGAAAAAATAATTCAAGTTCTAGAGATATTAAAAGGAAACAGGAAGTAAAACCTAGTGTGAACATGTTTGAGTATTCAAAGAACTTCCTAGCAATGGGTAGGTGCATAAGAGAACTGAACAGTCAGTTCATTACATGATCTGCTAGTGTTTATGTGCATAGTTGTAGGGCCTGGTAGTATAGACATGGATAACCATATGTGCAGTTAGTGTGGATAGCCAGACATACTGTTTGTTCATGTTGGTGTGAATAGCCATATAGACTGTCAGTGTTGGCTTGGACAGCCATATAGACTGTTAGTGTTGGTGTGATAGCCAGATAGACTGTTAGTGTTGGTATGGATGACTATATAGACTGTTAGTATTGGCATGATAGCCATTTAGACTGTTCATTTTGGTGTGATAGTCATATAGACTGTTAGTGTTCGTGTGGATAGACATGTTATTCCTCCCACCAATTTTTTTGGACCCCCGCTTGGAAACTGTCATTCAGAAATTCTTCTCCAGACTCTTTCAGGAGCCACTGTTATATTGATAAAACGTTCACAAGCATAGTAAATGTATAACATTCATCTAGCACAGTTTTTGGCATATTCAACAGATGTAGGCTATGAAATCAGATCAACGGAGGACACAAAATGTGCTTCTAAATAGGATTCTAATCAGCACTATCTGTTCAACTCTAATGAACATAGTAATTTTTAACATATAGTGATTGCTGCCTGATACATTCATTTGAGTGCTCTGTCTATTCCTCTCTTAATAACTGAGCCAAAGGAATTGAAGCCTGAGGTATAATCTCTGAACACTGCCCAACAGCTAAGGGCTCTACACTGCTGGTCAGTGCGTGCAAGAGGAATAGATAGGGTTATTGCAGGCAAGTCCTATAGTTCTTCTGAGGCATGTAGTTCTTGCTTCCAGAGTACTGAGACATTTCAGCCTCTTTGGTCCAGTGGTGAAATGTCATACAACATATACCTGCTTCTGGATGCTTCTCTTAATAATGATTAATACACACAGGTTAAGGCCATCAGAATGTCAACAGCTCACCCTACACTACTATGTGGCAGACACAGATAAGCAGAGAGCCTCCCAGACTACAAAGGCACATGTAGCCACATCTAACTGTCAGAGTGGCCATGTTCTTTCTGAACCCACATGACCTCATACTTTAACCAAAGGAAGGAGAGACAAGCCAAGCAGCCAAAATACAAAACTTATGTGCTTGTTGAACCCCATAATTCTGGGATTTTAGATAATCTCAAGAATTTCTTCTCATTTTATGAGTGTGGCATGTATGTGGGAGGAGGAGTGTATATGTATTTGTATGTATGTTTACATATGTGGAGACACACATGTGTTTGCATACTTGTACAGGCCCAAGGTTAATGTCCAGGATGTCTCTCCAGAGTGGTTCCATCTTAATCATTGAGGCAGGGTCTTGCAAACACAGAGTCAGCTTGCTCCACAGATGGGGATCTCTTGTCTCTTCCTTCATGTCCAGGCTGAAATTCCAGGTAGACCTTTCACACTTACCAGACATTTAAAGGGATCAGAACAGCTGCTGCCCTCTTGCTTGTGTGGCAAATGCATTAACCAATGTACCCTCTCCCCATCCTTAATCACAAGCATGACTTATGCAGTTTGATTTTATACTTAGAATGTCCTCTGAGCTGTCGACTCTGGGCTCCTCCTGGTAGAGTAATAAATGCTTTCTACTTTGGTCATAAATGATTCTAAGTGAATAGGATTCCAAGAGGAAAGAGGGCATTAAAGTAAACACTTGTGAAACAATAAAACACTAAATATTTTATTAATACTATATTTATTTCTCCTATTTGAAGTTACTTGCTGTAGCCAACAGGGGTAGCAGGTTGTTAACATGGATACCTCAGTACCTTGGTAAAAGGCACCATAATTTGAATGGTATTTATACTTCAAAGCTGTTCTTTCAGGCTTGGTCGGAGTCCTCATATCACAAAGGTTGTCGTTAGTGTTTCAGAACTGATGCTAATTTCTCTTTGCTTTCCCTAGCCTTTTGAAAAAGCAGCTTAGAATAATCTTCATTTTTAATTGTTAATTTTAAAAGACCACGGTACTTCAATATCATTATCCCTTATAGACTGAAAATAAAACATATAGTTTTTTTTGTTTGTTTGCTTTTTGTTTTTTGAGACAGGATTTCTCTGTTTAGCCCTGGCTGTCCTGGAACTCACTCTGTAGACCAGGCTAGCCTCAAACTATACCTGCCTCTGCCTCCCAAGTGCTGGGATTAAAGGTGTCTGCCACCACTGCCCAGTTATAGTTTTTCTTTAAACCATATTTGGGTCTTTAAATGTAGAGACAATTCCTTTTTTAACTACATTCCTTCCTCCTGTAGAGATCATTTAACACAAGAAATTATTTTTGAAAGCAGAAGCCCAACACATATTTTAACTCCCACATAATATCTGCAGAATTTGGTAACATCTGCATATTTTCTCTACTAATTGCAGTGTTAGTCTAAAGTTAATTATATGAAGCTGATTTTTTTTTGCCTAAGCACAACTTTTATATATCACATTTAGTTTAATTGGTACTTTGAATAATAAATTGTTTTTCATTGAGAGTGTATTGTTTGATACTGTTGATGAAATGATTTTAATGTTTAGCTTAGTTATTATGAGAAATTGTATTTTGTCTTGTTTTTTTAATATGATTCTCTATTGTGGAATTCTAATTAATCTGATGACTACCTTTGAAATCTTCATTATGGTGATATGTAAAAGCACTTCAGTGAATGGTAGCAAATACTACTTTATCAGGCAAGCTACATGAGCATTCTTCAACTACAGCAGAGTGTCTTTCTGTGTGGTACAGTTGTTTAGAAGAATTTCTGCATTACACACTCTTTTGTTCCAAAGACAATGATGCACATGTCGTATGTGCTGATAGTGGTCACTATTGTTAATAATGATGTCAATCAGGTCTCCAGTTCATTTGCAGGCCTCTTGAAGAAAAAGGGAGGCAAAATAAATTCTATACAGATTGCCTGAGCAAAGAAGATTCATGGATCAGGAAGCATCAGGAAAAAGGAGGTTATAGGCTTTGCTAGAAGAAAGAGCCCAGAAGTCTTATGGACCAAGAAGAGGAGGAAGGACCTACCCACAGAAGAGCTACAAAAGTCTGTAGCTGTTGAGAGAGGGAGGATCGATTTCTCTCAAGGATGAGCCTCCTGATAAGATTGCCCAATCTTAAGTGGCCAGCCCTAAACACATTTCTTTGTGGACAGTGCTAATTAGGGCATGCATTCACATATTTGCAAAACAAAAATCATAGAGGAAAAAGTCATGATTTTGAGAGGGAGGACACTGGGCGAGTTAGAGAAGGTGTAAGAGGGAGAAATTGTGAAAATATAGTGCAGTCTTACAGGAAATACTCCAAAACACTAAATTTAGTTTTTCCAGAAAAAAGAGGAAGAGGAGTTGGAATTAGGAGTAAGAGAAAATTATCAGTGGGATCAATGATATAAATGAGAACTCAGAAAGAGTTTGGTCCTTTTTCATTATATATTTATTTATTCTGTGTACATGCGCATGCTCTGGCTTATGTGTGCACACCACTGTACAAATGTCAAAGTCAGAAGACACATTGCAGAAGTCAGTTCTCTCCTTCCACCTTATGGGTTAAAGGGATTGAACACAGATAAGCAGGCTTTGTGGAGAACATTTACCCAATGATCCATCTTGCCATATGGAAAAGATCAATTCAATAGTGTTTAGAGGACAATGGGACAGTGGGTCAACTCAGGAAGCTTATTCTGGGAGCAGAGTGAGAAAGACACCAAGTGAACACTACCATGTCATGTTATGGGGAGTTGTGGGTACCAGGATGAAGAATGGAGATGTGGAGACACAATTGATGCCCATCGAATAAATGACTGTCCAGGGACCAGACAAGAAGTGAGAATGTAAGATGTAAACAGACAAAATACAAGAACACAAACTAGTGTGGGTACCTAACATGAAAGTGGTCGGCAAGGACATGTTGAAACCAAGAACATGTTTTCCCTTCAGTAGGACCCTTGGAATCTTTTAGGGACAGGAATCATTTCTGCTATTTCAAAGATTTGAACAGTAGAAATGTGAATAGGTTAATCTAAAATCAAGAGCAAACATTTATGTAAAATCTGGTTTGATCAAAATGGAGTTTCACAATGACTTGGTTGCCACTGCTATGGTGAGGGAACAGACTCAGAAAGCAGGCAGTTAGCACCAAGAGCCATGAATACACACGAATGCTTAAAGTGTAATGGAAAGGACTCCAAGACTTCAAACTTGGTGAAGAAGGACATGTGGTGCTCTTAAAGTTGGGAAAGGAAGCAGCCTATAAAGATGGTTTCATTTCCTGATCTACATCTGAGAGTGGCTAGGCATGGTGTTCACACACACAGCCAGCAGCCATCAAGCTGAATAATTTGGATTTACCTTAAATCTCATTGAGGATTTGAAGTGAAGTTTATTTTCTTTCTTTGGCTTTTGTCCATGTCAGGGATTTAAGCATAGCCCCTAGCAGATTGGTTTATTTAAAGGATTTCCAGTAATTGGAGCACTGTCTAATGTTTAAATTCTGCTAGAAATAAGCTGGAATGTTGGCAGAGAGAGAACAGCTTGGCTTGTGGATGGACAATCAGTGCTTTGAATGGAGATCAACATTTCAGGTGCAAGGTTACATCTGGGTGACCTCGGATGAAGGGTGTCTCCATGGGATAGCTCTCAGCAGTTAAATGGGATTTTCCAATAAGGTCATGTTACTAAGAGAGATGAAGTGGATTAGTCCAAGTGGCTTCAAATTGCAGTGCTCAAGCAGGCTGTGGTATCAAATGCCTGCAATTCTTGGATTCAGGTGATTTGGGATGGAGGTAATACTGTCTATTAAAAAAAAGAAAGAAAGAAAGAAACACAGAAAAGAAAAGAGAAAAAGAAAAAAGTAGCAATGACCAATTTGCACAACTGACAATGAGAATCTTAGTATTTAAAAAAAGGTTGAGTTGTAAACCATGTTAAGTGCTTTTTGTATGCTAGCTCATCTAGTTAGTAAATAATCCCCTAATTGTACACTTTATGAGCCTCCTTTTCCTGGTGAAGAAACTGTGACTCCAAAGGGTCAGCCATGATCTGAGGCTATGTCGAGTTAGGAAAGAGAGCCAGGCTCAGACTTAGGCATTCTTAGCTGATACATTATGCTTGTGCCTCTTGGAAACAAAGATCCAACAAGGTGATTGTAGATTTTATGACTTTTTCCATACTCTATCCACAAAAGATAAAATTTCTGTCATGTGTGAAGAAACAATGTTTCATTTGTAAAATATGCCACCTAGTATTTAGCAACCTGTGCTCCCACATTTCTGGAAGTGGCTATTTATACTTCCTGAATTGGGTTGTTGCAGCAGAACTTCCATTTCTAGAGGCTGTGTAGGCTCCTGAGTTATGACCTAGACTCTCTGAATACCGTAAACTTGGGTTAAGAATGGGAAAAAATCATTTCACAGTCATGGTAGGGAATAAAGCCCACATATTAACAAAACAATGAGAATACCAATTGTGTTATAAACAATGGCAGCAGCAGAGGAGACCTCTGAAAATATACACCCTGAATAAAATTTAAAAATGAAAGGCATGTCATCAGTATCTTTATGTGAATGGAACTTTACAAGAACCTAAGATTGTTTCTATAACAAAAGACGTGTTGAAGAATTTAAATTTTCTATTTTTTAACCTATGAAGCTAATGAGGAATTGTTTGTTTGTTCCTCTTACAGCTGAATTTTTATTCCTCTTATGGGGCATTTATCTCTGCTATGCAGTGCGGACTGTCCCTTCAGCATTTCATGAGCCACGCTACATGGCTGTCGCAGTTCACAATGAGCTCATTATCACAGCTATATTCCATACAATTAGGTGAGTGGTCCTTGGGAGTGGTACAAAAACTGTTATATTTTTGGTGTGTGTTGTAATTTAATTTAAACAGCAAAACTTGAAAAGATGAGTAATGAAAATATTTAAGAAGGATAGTGCTTTATGAATAACCAATTGTGGCAGAAATGGCAGATGGTTCTAGTTGTTCTTGTCCTCTTCAGATGGGTTTTTTCTTCTTACTTCATCTATTTTGTAAATTAGTTCCATGTTAGTATAATATGTAAACCCACTTACAAGATACTGTGGGTTTTATTTATACACTCTACTGAGTTACTGAGATGTAAAACAACCCACTCATGTGTGATAAAATAGCTATAGGTACTCAACCCCTTTATTCACACTTAATATGCTGGTCTAGACTTCCAGACTCTTAGTGCTCAGACACCTCGTGTGTTTGAGTTGATCTACTGAGGTCTGCTTAGCGTGTTGACTAGATTATTATGCATTTCTTTCTGGTATCCTTCTGCCTTAGGTGATGTCTCAGCCCAGATGTTATCAACTAGCCTTTCGTCTGTGATTGTCTCATGTATCTCTACAACAGGGGAGTAGGAAGGAGGCAGACTCGCCAAAGGATGAAAGGGTTAGAGTTCATTCCCCTATTGACATTCAAACTTCCCTGAAGTTAGGGTAGAACAGGAGGCTGGGAATGTGTAGACTTTCTCTGAGTGCTTGTCTCATTTAATGAATACTCAGAAGATACTAACTTCTACCTCTGGGAACCAATGATGCCAGAGAAAAGTTGACACTTCAGACAACTGCAGTTCTTAAACTTGTAAACAAAAAATGAGGTTATCTAGTGTCAAGTAGCCTAGAGTCAGGGGAACTGGCCCAGCTTTGGCTCTCTGCAACTCAAGAAATGGAGAAATAAAAGATGAGAAGAAAATAAAAAGTTGTCGGAAAGTTGAGGAGAACAGAATATGAAGTTAAAAGAAAGCCAAGGCAAAAAGCTTTTTTCCCATTAATTAATTTATTTACTCACTTTACATCCTGATCTCAGCCCCCCTCCTCCCAGTCCCCCTTCACATACCTTCTCTCCCATACCCCCTCTCCTTTCCTCTGATAAGTGGGGAACCCCCTGGGTACCAACCCACCCTTGCATATGAAGTCACTGCAGGACTGGCCACATCCTCTCCAGTTAGAGGAACAAGATCTACAGGCAGGCAACAGTCAGAGATAGTCCCCACTCTTTGGTTAGTGGTTTAGTCTCTGGGTCACCTAAGGGTCCAGGCTTATTGACTTTGTCGGAAAACTTGTCCCAACTACAAGAAGTTCAGGGACAAGGGATGGAGCAGAGACTGAGAAAATGGCCAGCCAATGACTGGCCTACTTGAGACCCATGCTATGCTATGGGCAAACACCAATATCTGACATTATTAATGATACTCCATTAAACCTGCAGACAGGAGTCTAGCACAACTGTCTTCTATGAGACTTCACCCAGCAGCTGACTGAAACAGATGCAGAGAGACTCACAGCCAAACATTAGATAGAGCTTGAGGAGTCTTGTGGAAGAGTTGTGGGAATGTTTGAGGGACCTGGAGGGAATGGGAAGAAGGCTTCTTAAGTCTCCTGAGACTAGAGTACTCAAATCTGAGAGAGAATGTCCTGGGTCTGGAATGTGAGACAGCACAGAACAGAAGACCTTGTCATGGTCTCATGGGATAGAGCTAAAGATTATCTTCCAAGTGATGTCACTCTTTGTTATTAGTCTTCAGAATGTCAAGCTTGTAAGTGTTAAGAGTTAACAAGCATGCTTCTCTGTGACTAGCTGCAAGTCGAATGTTCTATTTACAAGCCACATAGAGACCTAAAAGCTCCTCATAGGTGGTTTGCCAGGCCTGCTATTATTTCAATAAAACTAAGGAGTGAAAAAGGTTTTCTGTTTCACCTCACAATAAGCTGCCAGCTTTCATAGAAACAAATTGTTCAAATTTTAAAAGCTCAAAAAAGTTGCATAAAAGTTGCATGCACCTGTCTACTTTACATGGTCTCATTTGGTTTTACCACTATATGATTTTAATGCATTTGGAAATGTAAACCAGCCCAGGTGCTTTCATCAACAGACAACTAAATTAATTCTTAGATAAAATTTCAAAGGTATTTTATTAAGAAGGTAATACCTAGTCACTATGTAAAAATGATAAAGCAGTTAAGAAAGAAGTCCATTGGTAACTCCCCAAACATAAGCACTGTTAACACAGTAGTACACCATTCTAGGTATTTTTACGTATATGCATGTATTTGATTAATTACAAATTTGGGAATCTGTATGGCTAGAAAGACAAGTGAATGAAATTGCAGTTTCACACGGCAGATTCATTTTATATCCTGATCACAGCCCTATCCTCTCACTCCCCCTCATACCTTTCTCTTCTGCCTCCTTCCCTTCCCTGCTGATTGGGGAGGGGGGTGAGTAGATCTATAGATAAGTAGATCTATAGAACACTGACTTAGAGCATGGGTAGAAGAAAGTAATAGAAATAATATTTAAAAATTAAAAATTTTCAAGGCCTTACTCACACATGGAATCAGTAGTGCTGATGCTTGTAAAATCCCAGGAAAGTGTCAATAATGATAAATTTTAATCACAAATATCCATTTTAGTCGTTTTTTTTCTTGAATAAATCCTGTTGACTAAGGTTCTGGTATTAAGAGAGGCATGCCATCAGTATAACATGTTTTTGTTGTTGTTGTTGTTCTGTTTCAAATATGTTTGTACATACATGTGCATGAAAATCTATCATGCACATTTCCACTTTCATTCTTACAGAATGGGAAGATTACACAAAAGTAAACCAACTTCAAAGAACTAACTCTAAAAGGATAAGTGAGCAAAGGCCCCGCTCTGCTCTAGTCCTTCACCGACTCAGAGCCAGCACGAAGCAACCCTCTAGGAATCTGCAAGACCCTTTCTCTTTGCTTTATTTTTAAGCACAATTTTCGAATATTACTGGGCTCCTGCATTTTATATCTATTTCTGCAAAGCTGAAACACCATGTTAAAGTTGAAGCTTTAAAATGCCTACAAAATTGCTTTTCTCAAGATATTTCCAGCCAGAGCTACAACCTGGCAGTAATTTAAGACTGATTAAATCGAAAGTAATTAATGTCAGCATTATTTCAAAGTACTATTTTGGAAAATCACAGTTCTCACTTAAAGTGTATAGAAACACTCCTCCTTCTAGATATAGAAGTTAGCTGGCTAAGCAGAGCACATGCATGCATGTGTTGGTATATGAGATAGGATTTTTCTTAAAGAGGAGGCTTATGGACAGAAATCCATTTCCACCGATGTGCCTTTCTGCTCCAGACTTTACAATGGCCACTACATGACTGCATTTTTATCATTTTCCTAGGGTACCTCATTCACATATATGCACATGTAAATGCATGCCATACACGCCTTAGAGACTGTCATCTGCTGCTTATGACAGTCCCATTCCAATGAACTTTAGAAACTTCACAGGACCCAAGGTAAAAATCCTGTAGAAAACTTTATCACCTTGTGTAAAGTACACATTAAATACATTCAAAACACGGGTAAGGCTCCTTTTTGCTCTCAACTGCCTACAATTTCAGCTCTCGGGAAACCCAATACACTTCTGACCTCCATAGGCTCACACATACACATAAACAACAATAAAATAAATCTTAATAATTTATAATCTTAATAATATGAAATGTGTTAGTATGCTAACTTTATAAACTTTGTTATATATCATTGAAAAAAATTATTCTCCAGCTTCTAAAGCAGTAGAACACCAGATTGAGCATTTGGGAATACACAGTATTGTGGAAAATTAAAAGGATTATAACTATAACAAGACCTTTATGAGAACATGCCTAGTTTGAGCATGGGGATGAGTCATTTGATACTGAGCTGCTTGTGCGTGCACCTGGGGTACAGAGGAGTTGGGAGCACACTTCAGTACTGAGTCTGCCTTACCAGCTTGAAGAAGGGCTCCATAAAACCAACTACAGATTATCCTAAATATTATATTGTAAATTATTTAAGACAATTTGACAATTTTTGAACCCACCAAAGCTTTATTTTGAAGGTTTCTTCTTACTGTATGTTCTGCTTAGAGGTAAAAAAAAAAAAGTATTTATACAATACGGAAGAGTTACACACACACACACACACACACACACACACACACACACACACACA
>JADRCC010112086.1:0-17081 GCA_019843855.1 Hylomyscus alleni
AGAGAGAGAGAGAGAGAGAGAGAGAGAGAGAGAGAGAGAGAGAGAGAAGCAGGCAGGCAGATAGACAGAGATATGGAGGTGGAAACAGACAGAAACAGAGAGAGAGAGGAAGAGACAGAGAAATAGTGACTACTAACAACAAAAAACTGGTTTTCTCTCTCTCTAAGAAGAAATTGGGTGTCTGTAGTTTCTCCTCTACATGGATGTAGCCTTATAGAATTTTCTTCTATGTATTTTGATGAATTAATAGGTATGGTCTTTGCATATCCTGTTTGGGCAGCCCTGATTAAGGAAACAACATCCCTATACTATACAGAGAAAATATGTGTCTTGTTACAAGGTACAACTCAAGCAAATCCAAATCAGATTGCCATGACTTGTGGACTAACTTCATTAACCAGCCTTATGTGTTGGCACAGCACTCTTGTTAGACTTTAAATTTTCATACATTAACCATCTCAACCTGTCAACTCTCAGGTGTTCATTCCTGGTACTTCTATTTCCAAGCACTATCCTTGCTTTGCACACCATATATAACATCGATCTATTTTGATTTAGTTATCTATAGAGTCAGATCTTGTACCTTGTTTAGTAATACATCAATGAGGGCAATATATAGTATGGTAACTTATTCTAAGGACATTTTTGTATGAATGTATTTCTCTTATTTTCTAAAACAGTAAGTTACAGATACAAATATATCACTTTCTTTTCACATAGAAGTAAAGTTAGCTGTGTGCTCCATATTGAACCTGACCATTTAAAATTGCACTGCCCTTCACACTGTATTAGTATCTGTGAAAGGTATTCCTGGTTGTCATCTTGTCTAGATATGGAATAAACTGCAATCTGGGAATGGAAAGCACACCCATGATCCAGGTCTTGAGGCTAGAAGACACAGGCTTTTGATCCAGATCTTAGGGCATAGTGCTCATAAAAAGCTTATGTCCAGGCTAGGTGGTACATTACTTTAATCCAAGAAGAAAAAGCCAGACATATCTTAGTTCAAGGCCAGCCTGGAACAGAGCAAGTTTCAAGTAAAGACAAGCTTAAGTCCAAGCATAATGGTACACATCTTTAATCTAGGTCGTAACTTCTGCTGTAGGCTTACATAAAGTAGAGGAAGAAAGTGTTCATTCTTTTTTGCCTGCTTGTACTTTACTTGCCATCATATCTATTGGAGCATACTTCTTCAGGATTCCAGGGTACCTAGAAGACCATCTGAAACCCCCAGCCTCAATGGACAGAGGGACTAGTAGATTAGATTTCAATAGGTGGCTATTGTTGGATGAGTAGGACAGCAGACTGTAAGTCATTCCGATACATTCCATTTATAGAGATATTCTATAATTTCTGTAACTCTAGAGAACTCTGACTAGTATAGTATCTGCCAATGTGTTTTCAAAATTAATTGTAATAAAAGAGAAGTCTGGACCAAAAATGTCAGTGTTCTCAGGATGGCAATGTCACAGCTAAAGAACTATATATACTTTGGGAAGTACTAACTATTGTAAACTTGCACACTGTGAGGAACAATGTAAAGTCACAGTTGGATTGAGTTATAGAATCATTTACCATTTAGCTTTATCTCAGGAACAATTGTGTTCAATGTATTGTCTTGATTTTTATTAGGCCTGCTGACAACTAGGGCAGACCTTTATGAGTATTTTTTCAAAGATTCCACTCCCAAGATCACACGACTTCTCTGCTTATACTACTTACATTTTATTAATAGTATGTTTTTTTCCCTTCAATTATTTACTATTCTTTGGAAGATTATTTGTATCCCAGTAACCTCCTTAATTTCCTATATCCTGCTACATACACATCTGGTGACAAGATGCATGACTTTGAAATAACGGCCATCTGAAATTGCAGTGTTTTTAACTTTGTATACCGCAAAGAACTGGACAAAGATGACAATTTTGTTTCACTCCTCAGTAAGTCTATTCTCAAATTATCCTGCATTTACAAAGAACCTTCTAGAAAACTATTAATATTAATTCTGATAAACCTCTATTTCCTTTAATAATCCTCATGAAAATATAGAAAGAAGTCATTATAAGCAAAGCATCTGAAGTATTTTAATACTTTTCGAGCTAGATTTTTTTAACTCCCTCTCCCCTCCCCCTCTCCCTTTTGTTTTATTCCCTTCCATGTTTCTTCTTCCTCCTTCTGGATATATGACATTAAAATGTCACAAATTAGTAGCATATTCTTGAAAAAAGATATGATTTTTCTCTAGAAAAATACATTTTTTTAGAAAACAACACATTTTACAAAAGAAGAATATAGTATTTATCCTGTACAAAATTAATACAATTTCAAAAAACTGAAATGTGAAGAAATGATTTTTTCTGATGCTATAGAAATGCTGATGAGCATCAGAAAGTAAACCCCATCAACACATTATGAAAACAGCAAGATGTGAAGTTGGGCTGTTCATAAGTCATACCTATAAGAGACACAACGAGACAGATTTCATTGTCATGTATTAATCATTTATAATAAAAGTAGGAGCTTTATAAAATATGTATTAAACACCATTAGGTAATGTTGCTATTTTCACTTCTTTTGAATACACAATTAAGTCTTAGGAAGATTTACAAGCCTTATTACCATTTCCCAACACATTTCTAATAAAGTCTCATATTTGTTCTCATGATCTATGTGGAAAAAAGTGTCTGCAAGGATCCAAAGCTAAAGAAAGATGAGTGAGGAAGACAAAAATATAAACGATCAATTTGAAAATGTTTTTGGACTGGCATTGAACTAGAGAAATCTGTTTAATTTTTGAAAGGATTACTCACTATGACTTGTCTTAAATTTAAATATATACAGATAAAATAGAATTTGTAAAACATAAATGAGACATGAAATTATTAGAGTTTCAGTATATTCACTAATGGTCAATATGAGTTTCAGTATCAAAAAGTGTGAGCATGGGTTTTGTAGTCAATATGTATATATTCAAATATTAACTCTAGTATTTCATAGATAAGAGAAATGTTAAATATTTTATGTAAGCTGAGCCAGGAATCTTTTAGGAATAAAATGAGACATTCAGTCCTGGCTAGATGCTTTTTACTTTTGATAATCTTCTGTGGAGGTTTTTCCATGCTCATTCCTGCAACTAAAATTTTTATTATATAATTCTGTAACTTATACTTGTTCCCTTCCAAACACCAATCCCACTTCCTCTTTCCCCATATACTTTCTGTTGATTGATTCTGATATTTACTTAGTTCTAAAGTTTGTCTCTATATGTCCTAGGACACCTCAGTGTGATGAAGTCCTAACAATCACACTATCCTGGTTTGTTTCAGTCTTTCTCCCAAATGCTGGTGCCTGTTTCTCCATCATGAAGTTCTCACAACGTGGCTGAACCTTTCATCCCACGAACACTTCTTCTCAGTCCACTATCTGATTTACAAGTTCTTTTCTTAAGCCTTGTCATCTCGTTTCATTTTTTACAGTTGAGAGTTTCTCCCCTTTTGTTGTATACTGACTCTGAATCATCATAAATTTAGACTTGTATTTATTTATAGTAATGTTCATTCTTACCAAACAGAATAACGCTGGGGACACCAAAGACTCTAACCTAGCCCATTTCCCATCACTGCCTTCAGAATATTCTTCACCTAGAGACACCAATTAATCTGTAAACTTCCAATAATAAAGAGAAGCCTTTTATAGAATAGCTTCCCTACATTTTATCCCTGCATTTACCTTTCCTCTCTAATATCAGTTCCTACAAATTCAGACAGTTGTTCTTTATGATGTGATATATTGACTTATTTGCAAGTTATACAAATTATATATACTCACATTTTTTCACACATGGATAATTCCTTAGAAATGGAGAATTGAGTTTTATTCACTTTTGGGACACTTTTGTAGATCTACTCTGGGAAAATAAGAAATACTCAATAAATCATGTTGATGAATGAAGTATGCTGCTTCCTTTCAGCCTATCACACATGGCTTCAAAATAGACTTGTTGATTTAATTAAAAATGAGATAGAATTGAGAGTTAACTGCTTATTGTGCACAGCATTTTATATCTTAGGTACCAATTACCACTGTTTTTCATAGAAAGTCATAAACTTGCATTTTCTCAATGAAAATTTTATTAGATTTATAAAATATAGAATATTAGAAATATGCTTACAAATTAATTACAAAATAACTAGTATGATTAGAGATTGATTTAAAGAAATCTTTCAAATAGTGAGCTACCTTTTCTTGTAAATTTTTATGTCATTGTTTCTCAAGTAAAACTTTTAATGAAGCCATAGCTTAAATGTAATGCCTATATTAAATAAAGCTATAAATTTTCAAGTGCTTTGCATCCTTCTCTGCAGAAGGTGCTTCTCCACATACACTCACTGTCTAGAAGGAACTCCAATAGTATTTCTTCAGAAACAGGAGGCCAGTTGTTACTACAGAGTTTAGCTATTCTGATCTATTAAATTCATCTTCTACAGAGATATCCAACACTGAGCTATGGTAGAGGTGTCCTGTCATCAGCACATTTGATTGTCCTTTGATTCTCATGCAAATCAATACTCTATGACATTATATCTGCAAACAGAACGCTGATTTTATTGTCAAGCTGCTGCTGAAAACACTCAATTAGGGAAAGTGGCCTGAAGACACACAGAAAATGCATGGAAACATCTCCACGAGATTTTATTTTTATTATTGCAAAGAATGATTAGTCTTGGTTTTTACTCATGACCCGTATTTCATGTGAAATTTGGGTTAATTTTATGAGAAAGTTGCAAACACGTGGAATAAGTGCCATGTTATCTAATAGGACATAAGATAATATTCACAACTAAAAATATTCATTAAAACAATGAGATAATTAAAATAGATATATAAACAGAACATTTAAAGTATTCTGTTAGAGGACATGTTTTCAATTTATATGCCAAGACTGTTATATCTCATAAAAAAAACCTTTTTTCCTACATATTATTTACATACAATTTATAATTCTCTTTATTCACTTTTTGGGGGCTTATTGTTTTCTTACCATTCTGATAATGATGCATTTAAAATAGTCTGAATCTCTAATCACATCAATTATAATTTACTGCATAAATAGATGAGAAATATAGGTAAAATGTGCAGGATTTCTAATTCGTGAGGACAAGCTGTAAATTTGTATTAGTATAGTTAAAAAAATAATCAATTATGTTTGCCATCTTAACGCTAAAACATTGTTATTCACTGAATTTTTCTTATTCCTTAATTTTTCCAAACCCTTTAGCTTTTTTTCTTTCTGAGTCCCTTCCTTTCAACTGTGACTCTCCAGCCCCTGAACCCTCTCCTACTCTAACAATTACTCTCTCTAAATGATTTGTGTTTAGCTGGCAGCTCCATGCTAAGAAAAGTAATATATCCTGATGAAGCCATTAAGCACTGTACTACAGACATTAAGAGGATGATATAGGCATGATTTCAATCATGCAGAGGGAAGCTATTCTTGCTGTACGAAGGAACAGTGCCAGGGAACTTAACCCACTCCAGTCTTTGTCGTTATATCACTGGATTCAAATTTGAGGTTGTCAGAAGACTTAACATCTTTTCCCCAACAAGGCAATGACCATAAGGTTTATCTTCAGAGTTATGGTTCAGCCTCACAGGGAAGAAGGCTAAGGCAGCATACACCAACTGATACTAGGCCCTCAACACCTATACAGCAGGGGACTGCTGGGTCTGGGTTCAGTGAGAAGGTGCACCTAACCCTCAAGAAACTGGAAGCCCCGGGATTGGAGAGGTCTGGTGGGGTGGGGGTAGGGGGTGGGGACATCCTCATAGAGTTGGGGAGAGGGGAGGTATGGGATGTGGAACAGTTAGAAGGTGAACCTGGAGGAGGATAAAATCTGGAGTGTAAAAAAAAAAAGAAAAAGATTAAATACAATTTAAAAATTTTAAAAAGGTGGAATATGTGTCATATTTCAAACAACCTACATACAAATCAAGAAGAAATGGGTTGGTGATGTTGAAAATAGGCTAAAGGAAAATTAGACCTTTCTTTGGCAGCTTTGAGAGGTACCTTGAAATTTTGATTGCACTAAAGCCATTATGGTTTCCAAGATTTGCTAGCATCTCAAATTTCATCTGCTTTCAGTAGCTGTTTAAATATCACTTCATACGGTATTAGAAGGTTTGATCTCTGAAATATGCTGTGATCTGTTTTATAAGATGTATTTCTAAATGATATACACAAATTGTGTATTTCAGGGAGATAAGAGATGAATTACTGTAAGAAACTGTGTTCCAAATATAAAATCAGGATTAATATGCATCATATAGTGTCTGTTTATTAAAATTGGATATTTAAATAAAATTTATATAGTCATGTACAATATATTATTTATATCACTTGATATGTATTTGATATATATCATATGATATTTTTATAATTGTATTATGTGTGTATGTATGTGTGAAATTATTAGTAAATCTGTTCAACAAATCAAATATTTATGCAACCTTTCACAATTGCAAATTCTTAGTAGTGAAATACTTACGTTTTATAATTACAAAATAGAAATTAAGGGTGAAAATTTAAATACTATCAAAATATAATTCTTATCTTGTTAATGACAATTTATAATAGTTACTCATAAAGATTGTATTCAACACAGGCCTATTTTTTCTGAAGTATAACATATATTTCATATTTTTTCTTTGTAGTATGAGTCCATAATTAATAATAGCAATTACTTGAACTTGAAGATCCTGGAGCCTGTGGAACTATGAAAGGCCATTTGCTGTTAAATGAGACCTTCAACTTTAAAGATCTGATATCCTAAATCTCTCATCAAGTCTTCCCGGTCTACTTGCATACTGTGAAAATTTTCTAGTTTCCAATGCATTTCTGCAGTTAGACAAGGAATCTTCTACTCTGATCATTAACAGGAAGCACTCTGATGTAAGAAAACGGAGGCCACTCTCATCAGAATTAGTATAAACTGAAAATATAGAGACTATGAGTTTTGGAGTTCTTAAAGTGTTTAAAGGTACTTGGAAAGTGTGTTGAGCTGTCTAAGCCATTTTACTTTCTAATCCTGTGTGTGTATCTGCACATGCGCAAGTTTATGAAGTTATTACTATTCTAACATATTTTGAACAAAAGTATACATAATTATTTAAACACATACTCATATACATATGCACACACACAAACACACACACACACACACACACACACAAATACAATGAAACAGTAGTCTTCAGTATCCTAAGAGATGAGTATGATCAGAATGTTCTTATATTGACAATTTCGATGTTTTGATATTTGTAGATGAGAGGTATTCTTTATGTGGGAGAGATATTTTTGAGTGCCTTTAACACAAATTTAATGTAGGAGAAGACAACTAGAAGCAACAGGATCCCTCACAGAGTCTAAGTAAAAACAGAAGGGAAATATGTAAGTAAAATTTTAGTGCAAGCCAGAGAACACAATGAAAAGTTAATATCTTGAATTTTAGCATGGTTCATTACTTAAAAGCTTCATATTTGCTTGGGAGCATCTTAGAGTCATAGATTTAAATTCTCTATTTCACATCTACTAAATTGATACCTTCATTTCTGCAAGCACACTGTCTGGCCTATATATGTTATAATATTTGAGAATATTTCTATATTATATCATTGTGGATTTATTCTGACTATGAGTATTCTTGAGTTACTTGAAAGACACTCCCCAAGTCATAATAGATGCACTGTTGGAAATGGATGAGCCATTCCTCATATATCCTAAAATATTCTTGATATTTTAGTTTGTATACTTTTTCTTGAATATTATCTTTATTAATATTGAAATAAATCCTAATAAAAGCCCACATCACTTCTCTAAATTCTATTCTTAAAAAGCCTAAGCTATACATTTTCTAGACCATTTTTTTGGTATCAATTCTCTTCATTAAACTCCTATGTAGGGTTATTGGTAGACCAAAATTGTTTAAAACAGACTACAAATTAGTATTACTCATCTTTTACTCATCACAAAAATTACCTAAAGTAACCAACTTATAAATAATACAAATTATCTGTTTGTGTCAGTTTTGGAGATGCGAGCCTAGTACTGATCAGCTCAAAGCCATCAGGCTCAGGAAAACGTTGTTTATCAAGTTGGGAGCACATGAAAAAGTAAAACTACCCAACTCATGGCCAGAACAACAACAACAACAACAACAACAACAAAACAGAAAGAAAAGTAGTATTCTTAGACTCTCAAACTGCATTAGAGCATGTGACTCCAGGGACTCAACTTCTGCTAACATATGGCCTTCTGAGTGAAATTCATGATAGAAATCACATACCACACAGCCACAGCCACTCATAGCAGATCATCTTCATCACAAAGACATGAATGCAAATTGAATGAATGATCTCCCAAAGTACAGATCTGGGACTGAGAGTATATGGGCACTTTCCCCTTGATATGCCACAGTGTTGTACACTCTTGCTTTTTATGAACTTCTGTTATGAAACTCTAGTAGATTGTGAGAGGTATAGCTGTTGTTTAATTATGAACTGTGAAAAATTACAAATTAAATATGACTTATCCATCCCTCACATTAATCTGTTCTCTCTATACTGCCTATAGTCTTTTATAATAGACTTTAATTTTTTCATGAAATCATATAGTGGAAAAAATATAGGAGAAAATAAACAGCAATCAATTTGCCATGAAACAATTGAAACTATGCAGATGCTGTAATTTTTCTATAGGATGGCCAAGAGGGTGAACACTAGAGTATAGCTGAGCTTAAGAAGTAGATGCAGATGAAGAAGGGAAGACGGAGCAGATGAAGCCTATACTTCCTGGTGTTAAGAGATCATTCAGTTTAGCCTTAATATTAGATAGTATTTTACAAAGGGAAGAAGCTCATAAATACCATCACCAAGAAATAATAGTACTTTTAATGAAAATTTCACCCTGCATCTACTTTTTTGTTGTTGTTGTTGTTTTGTTTTTTTGTTTTGTTTTTTGTTTTTTGAGACAGGGTTTCTCTGAGTAGCCCTGGCTGTCCTGGAACTCACTCTGTAGACCAGGCTGGCCTCGAACTTCCGCCTGCCTCTGCCTCCCAAGTGCTGGGACTAAAGGCGTGTGCCACCACCGCCCGCCCGGCAACCCTGCATCTACTTTGATTTCTGGTATTCACAGGGAAATTGTGAAATTGAATGACTGTAGTGTAAGGAGCTTGGAGCCATTTGAACCAGTGTAAATTCTACCCTACTTAAGGGAAGCATTTAAAACTCACCATGGGAAATATAAAAATGTAAAATACTACAACCCAAGTATCAGTCATTCTGATGATCTCAAAAATGTACTCTAAAACAATACATTTTTGCTGGGATTCACTTGCAGCCATAAAGTGGAGAGTTTAGTAAATATGCATAATTTAGCTGCCAGTATTTCTTAAGAAATAAAATTGTTTGCTTTTTCTTTGCAATGAGTTCATCTACAAGATTTTGCAATTGTCTCTGAGGCCTTGATTGAGTACTAAAGTGGATGAAAAACTAACAAGAAAACAGACGGTTGGTGTGAATTCCAAAACAATCTTGGACAGTGGGTGTTTAAATTCTTGTTACCATTTGTCCTTATAATGCCTCTGTGAATGTCTCAATATTCCAAAAGTCTTGACAAAGACTGTCATGCTGACCCTAATGATAAATTAACAACTATGCACACAAAGCATGGAGAAATGAATTTATGTCTAAACGATCCTACATTCTGCTTCTTAGGATAATTCTTACACAGGGAGCATAGAGGCCATTTTAAAAGTATTGTTCTCTTAAAAAAGTTATTTCATTAACAACAATGATCTTCAAAATATAACATTGAAAAATTCACCATTCTTACATTCTTTGGGGGACAAATATTAGAAAAATTAATGTCAACAATTGCAACAAAACTTAATGTCAATAAAATGTCAAAACATAAATCTAAAAATAATTTAACAAAATAAATGAGGTCATCATTTATATAATTTCATTAGATTTTTATGCCAGACCTTAATTCGAATTGTATAAATTATTAACCACATTACATTGTATTCAGCTCGTCATTTTTCACTAAGAGGTGGCTGCCTAAATTTCTACAGTTGCCATAATTTTTCTTCAGAATTTATAGAATCTTAATATTAGATTACATGGAAAACTACTTACTAGGATATTTTTAAGCTTACGTTTTTACTCACCCTATTCAACTACTCAAAAGCAATTTATTAAAAGTATAAGCAGTCAAAAAAGCTGGAAGCTTTGCTGAAGCTACTACCAAAGTTTGAGTTTCTAAAAACACTCCATCCTTGAGAACCAGTACAGGAAATGACTGCACACAGTAGTGTGTAATTTAGTATGCTGGGAACATTTGGCCAAAGCATGGCACCTGGCTACCCTTATAGAGTGTAGGGTGGCACTAAAAATCTACTTGTCAGTAGTGTGAAAATGTGATCTAAAGATTTATATTAAGTGCCACCAAATACAGTGTCCATGGCACTAAATAATTACAAAAATGATTTGTCTGTAACTGTAGAATCTGACCAGCGGATCTACTTGGGTCCGTGGATCCGTGGAAGTTGGACTAGACCTGTGGAAACAAACGGGCAGAAAACAAGACACAGAGGGACGCCAAGAAAATGTATGTATCAAAATGAAATTTACTTCGGGGTGAAATGGGTATTTAGATCCAGGCACCAAAGTGAAACCACAATATCTGAACATAATATTTGCATAACGTAAATACAGCAGCAGATGTGGAGACGCTGAGTTCTCAGTGGAATCATATCTCAGGCAGGGACATTGTTTACAGTAAGCAAATGTCCTCAAACAGGAGACTTAGCAGAAACTCGGAGTAAGTCCGTCTTTCCAGTTCCAGGAGGAGCTGCGGTGTTTGTGGGCTATTGTCTTGCACCACAGGTGGCCGATTTCAGTTCCCAGGTATAACCCGTGCTTTTGGAGCTCAGGCAGAGGGGAGCTCAGGCAGTGGGAAGCTGCTAGCTTGCTCGCTCTGTTCAGGCAGAGGGGGGAGGAGGCAACATGTAACAAAACAATCTGAGGGGCCACTGCTCTGATGTACGCCAGTTCCCAGACTAGAGGATGAACTCAAGTACATGGGAATCAATGCAGTCCCCAATTAATTTCAAACTCTAAGTTTTCCCTAACCAGTAGTTTAGATTCAGATGATCAGTCATCACTCTGAAGAAATAACTTAAACAATAACTATTATCTGAGCTCCAGGGAATTCCATGTTTAAGAGACCATGGACTGTCTTTCAGTGAGTTGTTTTAGAACACATTGGGTGGGCCTTCCATTTTCCCCTAGATGTTAGTCCTATTGTAATCAAAGACCTATGCAAGAATAGAAGTAAAGAAGGTGATTTTAAAATGGCTTTAACAATCAGCTATACCAATCTACTTAACAGTGTTAGAAAACTGGTATTCTTAACTTGAAAAATACCCCTTGTAAAAGTACTATGCTTAACCAAACAGCTTAGTAACATCAAAATGAAAATTTAAAAAAAAAATTGGAAGAATAACACATAACAGTTTTTATCAGATTTTCAATATTTAAATGCAAACTTATCTTATTCATAAGAATAAGTACTATAGTAAAACATGTTTCTGGGTGTTTTTCCAGTTGGCAATGAAAAAAGATGTTTCAAGACAAGTGTAAACTGTAGAGTACTGTCCTGTGTGGGGGTCTTCATCTTGACATCAATATTTGTGAGGAGCTCTTTAAGAGAACACCTGTGTGGAACATGTAAAAAGTATGTCTGTGTGTCTGTGTTAATATTAGTCTCTCACTGATTCAAAACTATAATCTATACTATACAAAATCTGTGTGGTCTATGTCAACTTAAAAAGACATTTTACTTTACAGAAACATAAGCAAATTTTAGAAAATGAGTTCTCAATGAAAGATGATTTGTAGCAAGTTACCTGGTGCTGACATCTAACCCAAAGCTAGTTGTTGTGGAAGCAGAATAAGACACATGGGAACAAAAAACTAAGCTAAAAGAAATGCAGGGACAAAAATGGAGCAGAGACTGTAGGAAAGGCCATCCAGAGACTGTCCCACCATGTGATCCCATCCATCTGGAAACACCAAACCCTGACACATTGCTGATGCCAAGAAGTGCTTGCTGACAGGAGTCTGGTATGGCTGTCCTCTGATAGGCTCTGCCAGCACCTTACTTACCAGATGCCTGGGGACTCCAATGGAAGAGTTAGGGGAAGGATTGAAGTAGTAGAAGGGATTAGAACACCATAGGAAAAACAACAGTATCAAGTAACTGGACCCTTCAGAGCTCCCAGGGACTAAATCACCAACCAAAGAGTATACACGGGCTAGCGGGATCATAACTCCCACTACATAGGTAGCAGAGGACTACCTCATTTAGCATCAGTGGGAGGGGGGACACTTGGTCCTGTCTAGGGTTGATGCCAGAGAGAAGGAGGATGCTAGCAGCAGATATGAGAGGTACTAGAGGATGTGAGGCAGGAGTGGGTGGGTAGATGGAGGAGCACTCTCTTAGAGGCAAAGGGGAGAGGGGATGGGGAAGGAGGTTTGTGGAGAGGAGATTGGGAAGGGTACAACATTTGAAATGTAAACAAATAAAATAATTTTAAAAAATAATCTATAAGATACATGAGTACACTTAGGAGAGAACATCTTTCTGTACTGAGCAAGTGTTCACAAAAGTATTGACATGATTCTACCATCAAAATTTGTAAATAAAGAGTTGATACACAGACATATAAATTATATGCTACATTGTTTAATGGGTTATTAAAATAAATATTGTATAGGTATAGAGAGCACAAATACTCTTTTTAGCACCTATCTCTTCAGTTAACATTTGAATTTATTATATACTAATCTTAAAGTATTTAGGGATCAGCCTTATAAATTATCATAAGTAATTATTCAATACTAATAATTTAAAAACATGTCGAATAGTCACTATTAAATTGGTACTTATATTTATTTCTAAATCTGATCTTTGTGGAACAGATTTCCTTCATAAACGAGGAAATTAAGGTTAGAAGAAAATCCTTTGATTTTCTTAAATTCATACACCTGATATTATGTTCAATATTGTGACGTATATTGAGTAAAGGGTAATGGAGAGTGCACTGCATGAAGCATAAACACAGAAATTATATTTAAGTACAATATTTGCAATTAATGTAATGATTGTTCACTTTCAAAATAATTGACTTAGTGCATGAAACATCTATCTACAGCTGATGAAAATATTTTCAACATAAGGCTTTAGGCATTACAGTTCTGATCATCTGAGCTGTATTCAACCATTTAAAATCATTTTTATTTTTGAAATTAAAATATAATATCAAAATTTTCCACTTCCCTTCCTCTTTTCAAACCCTCACAGAAACTACCCTGTTAATCTCTCTTAAATCCATGTTCTCTTTTTTATAATTTTGTATATGTATTTCTAAATATAACCTATCCAGTTTGTGTAATGTTATTTATATGCCAGTGTTTCCCATCTGACCATTCTGTTTTGGATAACTAATTCTGGTCCTCTTCCCCGAGAAAGACTATTTCTCTATTGTATTCAACTTTATTCCCACGTTCAACTTTGCAGGCATTCCTCTGCGACTTTAGAAACAATAGAAATTAAAGAAAAGAAAAAGCCAAGTAATCATGGGATTTTACAAATATATAGATAGGAATCATGAATCCAGAACAGCACTGCCCATGGTAGATATCACAGACACACTGATGCTACGCTATGTACTTGAGCAGCACTGCCCATGGTAGACATCACAGACACACTGATGCTGCTCTATGTACTTGAGCAGCACTGCCCATGGTAGATGGCTCGGAAACATTGGTGTGGCGCTGTCTGCCTGTGGATGACCAATTCTTGAAATACGAAATGGGACTAGAGAATGAATTTCTAAAAATATTAAAATATTTTCAAGTTCATATTAGGTATAAACATGAGGCAAGTAGCTTTTGTATGGCACAGCAAATCTCTACATCCTAACCTCCTAAATTTAAGAAGCTCATTCAGAGAACTTCTAATTTTGATCAATAAGAATGATTTCCACATTTATAAAATGAGAAATCTTCCATCTCTGGATTGTTTACCCTTCCTACCAAGAAATAGTTTCAGCTTACTGACATTGTGTCTGAAATCTGTAAGTCCTTAGTGTTTCTAACCTTGGATGATGTTCATTTATTGTGTATGGTGATGTTAACCCTCTCTCTAAAGATAGATAGATAGATAGATAGATAGATAGATAGATAGATAGATAGATAGATAGATAGATATAGGTATTACGTTTTAGGTATTTGTCCCTTACTTATGTATCTGAAGAAAAGGATTTTGACATCTTCCTGTTTATATTCCTGAAATATATCTCATAGTTTGTGATCAATGTACATTAAATTCACATTTATAAATGTATAAGTCAACAGATGATTAGGACTTTGTACATAAGCAAAATTGAACATATTCTGTTCTCTTTAGTACCCCTGATTATTGACAATAACAGAGGCTTAACAATTCTGTTGGAGGCATTTTAAAAATCTGTTTGTAATGGGGCATAAACTTTTGGAGTAGGCTGGTGAATCTCAGAGCTGACCCTCATTTCTTTTTCTCACCATCACTGTTCCTCTCACTAAGTCACTCTGGTTTATTTTCAGTATCTTCCCAATAAGCTCCTGAGTGAGCTCTATATCTCTGTCCTCTTTTCTACTCTTTTCCTGATGCTTCTGCCTCTAAATTCTTCTACAAATTCTTTTTTTTATTGGATATTTCCTTTATTTACATTTCAAATGTTTTCCCCTTTCCAGGTTCCCCTTTGTAAACTTCCTATCCCATCATCCATCCCCTGCCTCTATAAGGGTGTTCCCCTATCCACCTACCCTCTCCTGTCTACCCATCCTAGTGACATTCCCCTATAGTGAGGAACTGAACACTCTCAGACCGAAGGGCCGCTCCTCCCACTGATGTCTAGCAAGGCCATTCTCTGACACATATGTGACCAGAGCCATGGGTTCCTCCATGTGTACTCTTTGGTTGGTTATCCACTCCTTGGGATCCCCAAGGGTTCGCGCCAGTCGACAGCGTTGCTCCTCCCACAGGGCTGCAAACCCGATCAGCTCCTTTAGTCCCTCCTTCAACTCCTCCATCTAGGACCCAACACTCAGTACAATGGTTGGCTGCAAGCATCTACCTCTGTATTTGTCAGGCTCTGGCAGAGCCTCTCAGGAGACAGGCATATCAGGCTCCCTTCAACAAAAACACCTCCTGGCATCAATAATAACATCCAGGTTTGGTGACTGTATATGGGATGAATCCCCAGGTGGGGCAGTCTCTGGATAGCCTTTCCTTTAGTCTCTATTCCACACTTTGTCTCCATATTTCCTCTAAGAAGCACGGAAACATTCACACTTTGGTCTTCCTTCTTTGGGGGCTTCATATGGTCTGTGAATTGAATCTTGGTTATTCAGAACATTTGGTTTAATATCCACTTACCAGTGAGTGCATGCTATGAGATGCCAGAGAAGCAAATAACCCTACTAAAAATGGGGAACAGAGCCAGGCGGTGGTGGCGTACGCCTTTAATCCCAGCACTTGGGAGGCAGAGGCAGGCAGATTTCTGAGTTCGAGGCCAGCTTGGTCTACAGAGTGAGTTCCAGGACAGCCATAGCTAAACAGAGAAACCTTGTCTCGAAACATTAAAAAAAAAAATGGGGAACAGAGTTAAATAGAGAATTCTCAACTGGGGAAACTTGAATGACCAAGAAGCAACTAAAGAAATGTTCAACATCTTTAGTTTATTTCTCCATCATAAACAAGGAGGGGATTACTTTTCCACCATCTTTCCATATGCCCCTTTACCCACATATTCAGCAGGTAGGCATTGCCATGGTAGTGGCATTTCTAGCAGTCATCCTGTTCTTGTGTAATGGTGTGATTTTCATCTTTTACACCTTTCCTTTAAACACACAAATCCTTCTTAATATTTGAAAGTGAATGTACATCACCTTGAAAAAATCCAAAACTTCATGTTTTTTAAGCAAGAATTTTTGAGATGTGTTATCTCAAAACCAAGGACTCAACAATGCCCAAATGCCCCGCCTGTCACAGAAAATGGCCAAATGCCTCTTTATTATCTTTTCTGTCTCATTTGTTTTATTACTTCAGTAGTCGGATTATGGACTTACATTAAAATAAACTTACCCATTTGTCAATTGATTTTATGAAATTTCAGTTTTAATTGATGTCAGTGAAGGAAAATAATTAATAAACCTAGTACATATGAAAATTTAAAAAAATTGCATTTCAGGGACATGTAAATCAAAACAACCCAGAGATTCTACCTCATACCAGTCAGAATGGCTAAGATCAAAAACTCAGGCGACAGCAGATTCTGGTGAGGATATGGAGAAAGAGGACACACCTCCATTGCTGGTGGGATTGCAAACAGGTACAACTCTGGAAATCAGTCTAGCAGTTCCTCAGAAAACTGCACATAGTACTATCGGAGGACCCAGCTATACTGCTCCTGAGCATATACTCAGAAGATGCTCTAACATGTAACAAGGACACATGCTCCACTATGTTCATAGAAGCCATATTTATAATAGCCTTCAGCTGGAAACAACCCAGATGTCCTTCAACAAAGGAATGGATACTGAAAATGTGGTACATTTACACAATGTATTACAATTCACCTACTAAAAAACAAAAATCATGGAATTCACAGGCAAATGCGTGAAACTTGAAAATATCATCCTGAATGAAGTAACTCAGTTACCACCAGATTCTTTATTTATTGTTTTCTGCTATTAATTGCTAGAATACAAGCATTTCCTCCTTGGACATTCAAAAGTATATAAATGGCTGGAGGTCTGATATCCCTTTCATTGACTTAAACTGACAGATAAAGCCAACATTTGGCCTCAAGAAGAAATGGTTTTGAGGTAATATTTCAGCCTAAGTTAAGCTAACCTTGAGCCTATATCTGCAATCATAATGGTGCTTGACTTAACCTTATCCTTTCTTTTTTTTT
>JADRCC010112087.1:0-10345 GCA_019843855.1 Hylomyscus alleni
CTATCTATCTATCTATCTATCTATCTATCTATCTATCTATCTATCTAGGTATATATATGATGTATATATGTATATATTATATCTATGTATATATGTATATATATATAGGAGTTATTTAGTTACTTGACTAAAAATTTTAAAACCAATTTTTAAGAAATTTAAGTTCATGAATGAGTTTTGGTAAAGTTATAATTAGAAGACATCTGAATGGCTATTGAACTCAGGAATTCTGATTAAAGGAATATTCTCATTTTTCTTATTGTTACACAATAATGTTTATTTTACTCCTGGTTGTATTGTTAAAGCACTGTAACAGCTCTCAGAAGCATTCATGCTTATGTGCCAGGCTCAAAAAAATTGAAAGAAAACTATAGGTATATGGCCTGGGAATTAGTATTTTCTAAGCATTCATCATAATTGATTCTAGTGCCAAGCAGTAACTGAAATCTGTGCTTTAAAACTTCTCATGATAAACCTCTTCAACATAAGGCCAGGTCTTCCTGAGCCAAGTATTTCTACTTCATACACATCACCTTATCCTCTAAGTTGAAGTCTCTTCATTAACTAACAAGCAACATAGTCTTAAATAAAACTTAAGCTTACATGTAAGGTCATAGATAAGGACATTTGTTCTCATTCAACAGATGGTCACCAGTGTCCTCTACTTCATGTGACACATTCTATTCGATTTGCTTAGAGCATTAAAATTATTTCAAAAACGCATCTCTCAGAAAAGAAAGGGACTACCTTCATACTTTCATATGATGAAAAATATCATTGTAAAATTTCAGTATGATACCAAAATTTAGAATCCAGTAATTGCTTTGTCATTTGCTTTGAGGATGATAGTGAAAAGATTTCTTCCCTACCCCAACAATCTAACTTTCTTTTGCCAGAAGATGTTGCAGACAAGTAATAATTTTATTGCTTCAGAATCTATGACTTTATATTACCAACATAAATCACTGAAGCATGTAATTGCAAGAAAGAAACAAGAAGGAACAAGCAAAAAAATAAATACAAAGAGAAGTCTGACCACGGCTTGGCATTGTGCTGAATCACCTCATGACATACAGAATATCCTTTCCTTTCCTTGTGGAAATTGCTTTTTACCTCTATCTATCTAATAGGTATTTTTTTTAAGTTCTTCTTCTTGATCAAGAAATCCTAACCTCTAAAACTTAAGACACTAGAAAACAGAAGGCATGTAATCTTATATCTTGTTCATTAAACATCAAGTAAGCTGAAGAAAATTTTACACATTTTATGTCACAAAATAAAAATTATTTGGTTCATGGACACCATGAGAAATATAAAAAACTGTGTGCTTTGTGATTCAAAGGATTTTAAAAAATTCTTGAGAGCACTGAAATTACTCTAATAATTGAAGGTACTGTAACATTCAATATATATTACAGTAATATAGTTTTCATCTAGAGATATTTCTAAATATCTTTAGGTAATTTCTTGATTTTATTAAAGCAATTTTCATCCATGATCATTTTAAAATGACCAGCTTCTTTTAATATTCTTGGGCAAGATAATTAAATTTGTAAGATATCTATTAAACAACAAGTAACTTTAATGAACAACAATCTATATAAGGTAGCTTTAGAAATTACTTATCCAGGGTAGACAATGAATCTGTGCATAAGGACATGAAAAAGGCAAACTATCAGAATTATTACAAAAACGTCCTTTACATAGTAGTACATGTGAATGTTGTATAAGACAGTGCATTAGAAACTTTCTTGTGCTTACCCTTGGATTATTTTCAGTTTGGTTTACTTTGATTATATTAAAGTGATATTTTATTTTAAATTCAATAAATTCTGTCAAAATAAGTTTCAAGATTGTTTTTAATGATGATTGCCTGTATTCATGTAAGATAAATGAGGGGATAAGAGGAGTACCCACACATTGTTGGTGGGAATGAGTGCAAACTTTTACAGCCACTATGAAAACATACAGCCTGGTCCTCATAAGGATAGGACTGACCTACCTCAGGGTAAAGCTACAGCAGTCATGGGCATAGAACAAAAGGGCATTTCATTCTACCACAGAGAAACTTGTTCAACTATGTTCATAGCTGCTCTATTTATAATACCCAGAAATTGAAAAAAAAAAAACAATCCTAGATGTCCCTCAAGAGATTAAAGGAAAATTAAATTTAAATTTTCAGTGAAACATGATTATCCTGCTATTTTGTTGCAGCTTATGTTCTCATTAGATAAGTAGAATGAAGTTTTGACATTTGTAACACAGGAATTCCAGGATAAAAAGGACAACTTCCTTTGCCTCCCCTTCCTCTACCACCTCCTCCTCTGCCTCCCTCCCTCTACCACCTCCTCCTTCTCTGCCTCCCCCCCCTCAGGGTCTCTGCCTCCCCCTCCTCTCCCTCAGGGTCAATGTCCTGTAGACTACATATAGGAGGAAGCCTGTCATCTGATCTGTTGCCAAATCTATTGTTTCTGATTTTGCTTAGGGGCAGTTACACCAAGAGAAATCTGGGGCTATATAATTCTTTCTGCTTTTGACCATCTTCATGAAAGAGAATTCCCATGTAAGGCAAGATAAGACTACTTCTTTGAAAGCAGAAATAATTTTCTGGGGAAAAAACATAAATGAATCATAATGTAAAAGTTCCCCTACAAATGCAACATGTAGAGATCAGAAACACAGACAGCAGTGTTGAAGTCAGCATTCAGCTCAGTTTTGTTGAGCTGTGAGAAAACAACTGTTCTGGCTCATGGCTCATCCTATTTTTCACTAGTGATGGCTGTGCCATGTTTAATGTGAGTGTGTGTGTGTGTGTTTAAACACAGTAAACATAGATAGGCAGACAGACAGACAGACAGACACATACATACATACATACACACACATACATATATACATGTATAGCTGTTTGCTCAAAAGAACAATAAGCATCCATGTCTATATTTCTTTGCCTCTATTGGGGCCAGGGTGTTCCTTGGTCTTGAGAAGACCACTGTAATTGTTACTGTGATGGTTTTTATATGTTCTGCCTGGGGAGTGGCACTATTAGAAGGTTTGGCCCTGTTGCAATAGGTGTGGCCTTGATGGAGTAGGTGGGAGTGGGCTTTAAGACCATCATCCTTAATTGCCTGGAATTGAGTGTTCTGTTAGCAACCTTCAGATGAAGATGTATACCTCTCAGCTTCTCCTGCATCATGCCTGCCTGGATGCTGCCATGTTCTCCCCTTGATGATAATAGACTGAACCTCTGAACCTGTAAGCAAGCCCCAATTAAATGTCCTTACAAGAGTTGCCTTTGTCATGGTCTGTTCACAGCAGTAAAACCCTAAGACAGTTACCATTGACTTTCTTTCTTCCTCTTCTCTCTCTTTCTTTTGTTCTTTCTTTTTTGTTTCTGTCTTTCATTAGAAATTGAACAGGTTTATAGGAGATACAAATAAAATACAATAAGATAAATCAACACTAACATATCACACTAAGACAAAACAAACCAAGAGACCATTTAAACTCAGTAATATTGTGTCATCTATAATATGAAGGTTCCTCAGCAGACATCAAGATGTTGATCCTCTAATCTCACATTTCCCCTTCAGAACTGTGAGGAGATATTACTCTGATTTGAAATAGTACACTATGTTTGTAGCAGAGTCTAAAAACACTTGCCTGTTGAAAATGATATCAAATCTGGGGAAGACACAAATGAACACAAATTACTCTATACATAATTTTTCTAAGGAAATAGATGGAAGATGGAAAATGACTGAAAGATAAAGTAGTCCATTTTAGCAATGAAGCATCTGAAGTATAATTAGCCTCCCAATGAAGATCAAAAGAAAAATATTCACTCTCATGAAGAAGATGCATGTGAGGACATCAGAATACAAAATATCTGAGGAAGTTCACCAAAGGAGAACCCATTATAAAATATGAAAATACAAAGGACAAAGTTTGATATTTCACACACTAAGACTCTGAAAAGGAAAAAAAAAAGAAGTCAAGAGAAAAATAGAAAAAGAAAGAAAGAAACTAGGGAATCCAAGGACAAAAGGAATAATTTCAAGGAGAGATAGTCAATGTGTCAAAACCAGAAATAATGCCTAGTAGAGAATCAAAGTAAATGACAATTTATTTTGGCAAGATATAGTCACTAATAAGAAGTTTTGTGCTGAGGAGAAAGAAAGGCATGTTTTGGCATTTTTTCAAAATTGTAGGAATAAATAAATAGAATTCAAATAAATGAATATAGGAAAATGTTGCAGATGTATACTTTTAGAGAAAGGAGAGAAATGGAGCAGTAAACTCAATAAAACGTAAGAAAATAAGACGGAGGTAAGCATAAGCTTAGGTTATTTAAGTTCCACTGCAGGACAGAATTCCAGCTTAATCTCTTTGGGAATTCCATACATATAAACTCATGGAGGCAAGAAAGCAAAGATCCTCATTCCTTGCACAGAGCAGAGTTCTGAAGTGACATGAAATAAAACATTATAAAACTGGATTGTAATTATAAATACCTGGATACAAATGTTAGATGACTCTGATTGAAATCCCAAGTTGTTTAATAGTTGTCTTCATTATATATGACATAAGTCTTAAGCTGTGTGCTATTTTAAAACAGAGGAGCTATAACAGAATGAGGAACCTTCAGTTAACTCTAAATATTGTAAATAATCCCTACAGTCATGACAGATTACGACCATCTCAGAAAGCTGAGCTGAGTTTATCCTCTATCACCTTAAAAGTAAGTGCTAAAAGTATCTGAAGTTCTCAACAACCATAAATGTCACAAAGCTGGAGTGTGAAACATAAAAATTGTGCTATTGACTACAAAAAGCAGAATTTTTGGAAAGTTTGGAGAACTTTCCTTAAATGACACACCATTAGTGTGAGGGATAGGCAATAGAAGACAGTACTAGATTATTTAAATAGGAACACAATGAAAATAATATAAACATTTTGACTATTCACTTTCTGACCTTACACATAGCTGTGTTTGTGGAGAGATCATTAGAAACCATATGGACTCTGAAGAGCTTCATTTTGACAGGGTAGAAGAGAGAAGTGAATGGGGTTTTAATTTGAAAAGAACAAAATTTCTTTAGATGTAATATATGTAATGAAAATATTAAGGAGTAAAATCTATTGTTGAAATAAAATAACCGTAGACACAGGTCAGCTTCCATAGCGTTCACAGTACCTTGGATTTGCCACAGTTATTGAAAACCAAAGAAGAACAGGTAATTGGTCAGAAGTATACAGAGAACTGAAGCACATAAGGTGTGATAATGTTGATCAGTTCCACTTAACTATATTCAACCACTTGTTCATGATGGTGTTTGTGTACTATGGGCACCTGCTCGAACAGCTCAGCTTGACACAAAGGCTTAATGAGTTAAAATCTCAACAAAATAGCAGGATAATCATATTTCAATGGTTTGTTTATAGTTCTCTGATTTAAGTATATTTTGTTTGTTTAGAAATGAGCATTTTCTTCTTACCTCTTACTTTTCACTTGCTTCGTACTCCATCCAGGCAGGTGTCATTTCACACCACATATAATTTACCACTAGTTTATTATGATTCTCAGGGAAATTACTGACATTTGGGATTTTGTTGTTGTTGTTATTGCTGCTGTTGTTTGTTTTGCTTTGTTTTTGTTTTGTCTGTTTGTTTTTCCACCAGAATGTAATTAAGAGTTAAAATTTTGAGCCTATGTAGTAAATGAAATATAACCACAGAACAAACAGCAAGAAAGAGTAAGAGCCATACCCTTCTATCATTTTCCAAAAAATTTCCCAAAGAATAAGAGTAAGAATTGCTGATTATGGTGGTGTGAGCCTTAATCCCTTAAATCCCTCTGAGGGCAAATGAATGTTGATCTCTGTGAATGTGAGGCTAGGCTGGTCTGCAAAGTAAGTTTCAGGTTGGCCAAGGCTAAATAGTGATGCCCTGTCTCGGAAAACAAACAACACTCAAAGTAATATTGATTTCATAAAAATCTCAACCAATAAATGAGTTAATGAATCAAATAGGCAGTTCTAAAAAATGATCAGGTACAAGATTTAGGAGATGACTCGAGCAGGGAAATGCACTTGCCTCTAAATTTGACTGCCAGAGTTCAGTTCCTAAAATCTACAACCTACAATGCAAGAATAGACTCACACTAGTAGTCCACTGATGTCCATACACATATTGTATCAGGTTTGTACCCATGCTACAATGTAAACAATAAATACAGTGTGAGAATTTAAGATGAAGTACAAACAATCAATACACATTTCAAAATGTTTAGCATCAGTAACTATGAGAGAAATGAGAATCAAAACTACATTTAGATTCCTTCTTATCCCAGTCAGAACACTAACTTTTATGAAAACAGTTAATAACAAACATGGGTGTGGAAGCAGAGTAACGCCTTCCATACCACTGGCAAGATTTTAAATTTGTCTGGCCACCATGCAAGTCTATAGTGACTGTACTAATATTGAATGTTCTTTCAAACAGTAAAAACAGTCTTTCCACAAAATCCAGTTACACAAATCAATGTGCACAATGATGTTTATCTAAGCAGGTAGGAAATTTAGAAAGCTGTGAAACCAACCTAGGTATGTGTCAGGACAAAATTAGATAAATAAACTTGTGTGTATATGTTGCATATATTACATAAATATTTCAATTCCATCTATATATTTCTACACACACACACATATATATATTATATATATATTCAATATTACATTTTCTATATAAATAAAAGTAGACAGTATGTCAGTTATGGAAAAATGGGTGTAATTAGATTTTCTTATTAAACATATTATGTCAGACTCAAAGTAACAAAATATCATATTTATCTCTCATTTGGTTTCCTATATTTTATATTGATAGGGGAATGAAAGATTCTAATGGGAAAGAGGATAAGACAAAACAAATTTAGGGTGGCTGAATGTAGAGGGATATGGACAAAGTATATTATGTGTGTTTTTCAAAATGTCTCTAGGAACCACAATTCTATATTCAGTGACATTATACTAGATAAAAATTGAATACAGAATTCAGAAACTTCAAACATATATTAGATGAAATTTACATTCTCAAGATTCCTTGAGCAAAACAAATATAGCAAAAGGCTGCAGAACTCAAAACAAAGGTTATTGCCTTATGCCTTGTGAGTTTTCAAAATAAGTTATGAAGTATGTATGATTTCAAATCTTGTGAGAGTGAAATATGTATTTTCACAGACCATCTTTCCAAAGTGTTATTGTATATATGTATATAAGTGTGTGTGATTCATTCAAATCCCTGCTTTTTATTTACTTGTTTCCATTTTTGCTTTGAGACAAAATCTCACACATCCAGGCTAGCTTAAACGTGCTATTCAGTGGAAGGTGTGACTGGGTCTCATGTAGCCCAGGCTAGTCTGAAATTGATATGCACTGAAGTATAGCCTTGAGCTGCTGAATCTCCTGTTTCCATCTCTCCAATGGTGGGCTTCCAGGTGTGGTCTTTCTCTCCAGTCTTTAATTAGTGCTACAGGTAGAAAACCAGCTATGCAAGCATTCTATAGGTATCTATATCCTCAAATTCAACGCAACCTATCCCCCACCCCCGCCTCTATGAGGGTGCTCGTCCACCCACTCCTGCCTCAGTACTCTATCATTCCCCTAAACTGGGTCATAAGAGCTCCAGAGGACCACAGGGCTCTCCTCCCATTAGTGCCACATAAGGCAATCCTCTGCTACATAGGCAGTTGGACCCATGGGTTCCACGTGTACTCTGGTTGGTGGTTTAATCCCTGGGAGCTTTGGATGGTTTCATTGGTTGATAATGTTGTTCTTCCTATGGGGGTTGCAAACCCCTTCAGCCTTGCCCTAACTCCTCCATTGTGGTCCCCACACTCAGTCTGATGTTTGGTTGCATGCCTCTGTGCCTGTATTGGTTAGGTTCTGGCAGAGCCTCTCAGGGGACAGCTATACCAGGCTCCAGTGTGCAAGCTCTTCTTGGCATCAGTAACAGTGTCTGGGTTTCTGTCTGCAGATGGGATGAGTCTCTAGGTGGGGCAGTTTCTGGATGGTCTTTCTTCAGACTCTGATCTACTATATATCCCTGCATATCTTTTGAAAGGAGGAATGCTGGATTATTATTTTTGAAGTGGATGGGTGGCCGCAGCCCACCTCCGGGGACCATGCCTATCCACTGGATATGGATTCTGCAGGTTCTATGTAGCCTTTGTTGGCTTTTTCAGCTAATGTTCTCTCTGTTGGGTCCTGATAACCTCTTGTGTTCCTGCCATCTGGGACTTTGTGTGTGATTTTTAACAAACAGTTTCAAAAAAGTTAGTTTTTATTTTAAAATTTAAGACTTTACTTTTTTCCTCAACCTTCTTTGCAGACACTTGTAAGCTTCAAAATCATTTTGAATGTATTAAAATTAATAATTTAATGTCTCATAGGACATTTTTTTAAATAACAAAGTAACTTTTCAAAGTCTCATATCTGTCTGTGTACTGGCTGATGAGGAGCAACAGAAAATTTATAAGAATGCATTCTGTTTGAATTATGGTTTCTGTAATCAAAGACACCTTGATTTTGTAGTGTATTTTCTTGATGTAGTTACTGTGAGTTCATAGTAAACATGTGTTAAGTGTCATAAACTAATGTCTATTCTAATTGGAAATGGAGATACAGATGATTTTCTAGCTTTGTTGGTGAAAGAACATGGCCATTTCACAAGAAAGTTATACACTGAGCACACAGCAGAGAACAGAACCAAGAAGAGGGTGTTGTTCCCAAGCAGAATTTCCACTTTAGCTTTTGATAAACCAGGATGCTCTCCCTCTAGATATATCATATAGGTTATGGGTTAAAACCTTTGCAAAACATGCATGTGAATGTGGGGGAAGCATCAAGCACATCTGGGATGCATGTGGTTCACATTCTGGTCAGTACTCTATATTTTCTCTTAAGTGGGAGAAAGCCAGTCCCACATAAAGAAAGTGGCCAACCCTGCCAAGGCTTCTTATAAACATGGTAATAGTGTCCTACTGGCAAACATAATAACAGTTTTCACTGGAGAGTTCTTATCTTTGGAATGCTTTTAGCAGAGTATGTCCCTTCTATCTGAGTCGTTGTGGTAAACAAACCTGGAAACTGAATTTATAAGGCATGGCTCCCTGAGAAATGTCAAGAAGACATGTAATTATATAAGGGTCAATGAAGATGTTTTCAGGCCAAAATTGCCCCTTTTCATATCACTTCACACATCAATTATAGACTGAAAATCTGACATGAGGATGCATTCTGCTACAGAATTAAGGGACCCAGGAAGACCACAGCAGGACTCCACCTTCTGCTGGGCCACTGGTATACAATGGCTTGTCCAATTGCTTAAATATTTTTTGTAAATTTTTAATGGTCAAAGCCTCAGAATCAAAAGTCTTACTGAGAATTATAATCATTTCAGCTATCATAAAAATAGAGACATAATATAATTTATACTTTTAATTTTGATTTTAAACAGTTTAGTTAAAAAAAAAGCCATTGGCGAGAGCCTGAAGAAGTTCTTTCCTTATAGCTTGTATACTTGAGCAGATCCCTAAGGAAGAGTCATGCCTGGGCAGAATGCACTTTCAGTACCCATGCCGAAAATTTCTCATTGGTTTACTTGGTAGTTTTTAGAATGAGGCTCTTCTTGTACAGAAGCATGGCATATTTGTCTGTGTAGAACTGGATAGACTAGAGCTTCACCAAATGACAAGTGAGTTGAGCGAGCTACTCATGAATGAAATATACTTGAGCTTTTGGTTAAGGAAAAGTGTGCTTTAGAAAATACCAGTATGAATTTTATAAAACATCAAATATTTGGAATATAAAAAACAGTTTTAGATGCTCACATTATGTGACCCACATAAAGGCTTACTTATATTTTGATATGCACAGTGGCACAAAGGAGAATAAAACTTTTAAAGGAGCATGTAGTGAAACACGGGTCAGCAGAATTGCAAAGGATTGCCATCCAACTAAAAAGATTAAACAGTTCAGCTTTATACATTCCATGATATCATCACAATTCCCTAACAGAGTGAGTTATCTAGACAAAGAACAGCAATTGTGGCCAATGCATTAAAATCAATAACTCATAAAATTTAAAAGACATTTATTTATTCCACACATCCATAAAGTCAATCTTTTCCAAAAGTAAGAGAGCCAAGTATTCAGAGATGGTCACTGGAATGATCCAGTCTTCCCTAGTCTATTATGTTAGCTAAAAGCCCTGAAATCATGAATATAAGTAACAAACTCAGCAGTGTGTGTGTGTGTGTGTGTGTGTGTGTGTGTGTGTGTGTGTG
>JADRCC010112090.1:0-12594 GCA_019843855.1 Hylomyscus alleni
AAAAAAAAGGCAAATCAGGAATCTAAGCAAGAAAAAGAAGAATGAATAAAAACAATTACACTTGAGTGATATAAAACAAGCAAATGTACAGAAACCAGAGGCAAGGAAAAAAAAAAACACAAGAAATACAGAAAGACACAAACACTAACACTTTGTAAAGACATAAAACTATATGATACACAAGCAAAAGGCCTGTAGGGTAAGGATGAAAAAAAAAAACAAAAAACAAAATCCCAGACAAAGCCTTATGAGACAAAAACCTTCCCAAAAAAACACTGAGTTCATTTTGTGTAGGCATCTACTGCTTGGCCTGGATCTTGCCCTTAAACATGGTTTATATACTCAGTGAGACTCCTATTGGAGAAAACTATTTCTTTCATTTTCTAGTGGTCATCTGTTGGAAGCAAGTCTTCTAACACAGAAAGCACGATGTACATATGAACTTACAGAGGCTGTGGCAACTTGCAGGAGACCTGAGCATGTATGGGCCTGATTGGATCTCACTGTTAGGATCTTAAAGCCATGCCTTTAAATGGTTTCTTTGACTTTTACAAAGATGCTAATTCAGTGGGACCATTAGGTGTGGGCACATTGGTATTGAGGCTGAGAACTAGGAAGAGTCTGAGGGGAAAGGTATACATGTGTACATCTGGGAAATTTTCTTCATTTCTTGTATTTTCAATGCTTAATAAGTACTTGACACAAATTCCAGTTTCAGCGCTTTTTTTTTTTTTTTTTTTTTTTATCAAGGATGGTGTTTCTAAATATCTACCTCACTAGCCCTTGGTGGCTTTTATTTGGTCTTCTGGTGACAGATCTGAACAGCCAGACATGAGCAAACAGGCCTCTGGCAACTCCTTTAAATGGGCATCATTCATCAGCACAGACAGAACATAATTGATTTAGTGACATATTTAATGAAAGCAACGTGTAACACAGGGCCGGCATGTTAGTAAGAGTGGGCCTCCAAGGAGGAGAGGGTGATGTGTTACCTCCTGATTAGCTGCAGCTAGTTCCTCTTCCAGTGCAGAGACTCTTTCTAAAGAAACCCTCAGTCGCTCCCTTACCTAGAAGAAAAATCAAAATATGTGTAGTAATGTACATCCCAAATATAGGAAATTGTGCTGAAGCCATCATTAACATCAGAAACCAAAGGTCAAAATAATTAAGCATTTGTAGCCCTAAAATCCCAGGGTGATTTTTAACCTGTCAAGAACAACGTGGAAACAGTCATTTCAAGAGCATCATTGTTTTCAAGGGATGTTCTTGTAGCAAATCCTTTTGCATGTGAATGGATAGATCTTCCTACAGGGTTACAAATTCACTGGGTTTGCTACAATTTCTGATTTATAGTAAGTAGAGACATAGCTAACAGCATAACCAGAACATTGCAAATTATCGGTGATTAAGTAAAAGAATAAGCAAAATACATCTAAAAAAATAAGCGAATTTTATTTTGGCCTGCAGTGCTTTACTTCAAAAGTGATTTGTTTAAAAGCAAAGAGTTCTTGGAAGCTCAAAACTGACTTAAATTTTTTGAGTGACTTCAAAGTGTTAGTGATATTTAGAATTCCCACTTTGTATCCAGATACCAGGGGAAAAGGCATTGCATTTTATAGACTAAATAGTTTAGTTTGATAGCAGTGATGTCTTAAAATTATTTCCTATGTTACTGAACTTCAGAGAACTGTTTCTCTGATGCATGCTTTCTGACAGCATCCAAGGTTGAAAGGATACATATTGGCACATGCCAGTAAACCTCCAACACTTGGAAGAGTGAGGAGGAAGGTTATGGGTCAAAGGCCAGACTGAGATGTATAGGAGGTTATAGGCTAGCTTGGTTTACTTAGTGAGACCCTGTCTCAAAAGAAGCAAAAATCAAAAGAAATCAAAATGAAAAAAAAAAAATAAAAGTAACAAGTCATTATATCTTTATACTGATACGTTAACTTTATCCTACATTTACAAGTAATGTTTCTTTAACTTTAAGGCCAAATACAAATTTCAAGGGTGTCAATCATTCGTTTGAATTTTATATTATGTTAGTGTCTTCAGTTAGGGGAACCAGTGTACTTAACTGCTGAAGCATAGTCCAAGTCTAGTATTACATTCTAACTGTACCATTTTGGCGTACCATTAGTATAAAATAAAATAACATTTATCATTAAAAACCTCCTCACAGAATCTCTCTTTAGCTCTATCATATTGATTGTTATGTTCCTGTGCCTTAGATAAATATCAAGCTATCGAAAAGAACAGCACAGGCTTAATTCTCATTAACAACTCAGCAATGCTCAGATGGAAGTCTTTACTTATTCGACTTGGAGGACTATAAGACGTGGGTCTTTATAAAGGGGTCTGGCTATCCTGGTTTATGAGAATAACCTGGAGTTGTCTAAGAATTATCACTGAATTCCCTATGTTCAACACTGATTAGGTCACACTTAGAATCTCACAGAGGGTTAAGGTACCACATTTTAATTGAAGTGCTGATACATTAGAATGTTTTTAAATTAGTATTGAATAAAAATTGTCTGAATGCTATAGTATAGCAGTACTATAGATTAAAGTATCTTTTTAACTCTTTCTGTTATCTTCAAAGTCTGAGAAAAGTCTTACTGATTTCTTTTCCCAGAAGTAAAGCATATCAAAACATAAAAGTCATGAAGTCTATCAAGAAATATGAATAATGAACTAACTTTATGTAAATTCAGAAGTTTTTGAAAAATAAAAAGATTTTAACCACAAATAAATGAATCTAAAATCACCTTTATGTGACAATAAACACAATTTTAAATATAGTTTAATTACAAGAAAGCAAAATTTTGCTGCCACTCTCAAAGAATGCATCAGTAATAATTAACTATTAACTTTGCTTCTCTATCTTAGACAGCATTTCTATGAATAAAATGCTGACTTTATTTACCAATCTTTCTAAGGAAATATTAACCTTTCCAAAAATGAGAATTTGATCATTTTACTCTATCTGGTTGGCTTTTATTGTATCACAGGAAAAAAAATCATTATGTAACACAAATGTTTCAGCTCCTTGCTCTACCACCATCAGAACAACAGAATATGATAGTTTTTAACAATCATGTTTTTATTGGATTATGTGCTCCTATATGTTTAGGTAGATTGATATGGTGTGGAAAATAACAATTGTTTAATTTTGTCCAAAGGAGAAGTAAACCTTTGTAATTGCCAGCTACTCCATCTCTAATCTGCCTCTTTTCATAGGACTGAACCATTGCAATCATGAAGTTTCCCTTACTTGTACCACATGCAGGTACATGGTGACTGACAATCAGAATTTGTATTCATCAAAATATTTTATTTGTAAATTTGTATGCTACTTTCGTTCTTTAAATGGCATGAAAATTGCTAGGTGAAACTTTAATATATATATTTGAATATACATTTATATATTTATTCATATATATTTATATTTAAATATACTTAAATATATTTATATTTAATATATATTCAAATATATGTGTGTTTAATATATATTCAAATATATATACATATACATACACACATATATGTATATATGAAGGAGATGGTAAATCTATCACAGAAGATTAAAAGAAAACAAGTTCCTTAATAATGACAAATGTATCATATCACACAAAGAAGAGACTGATGGAAAAAGTAAATATTTCTAATTAAAATTAAGGTATTGCAAGGTTTTATTGTAGTAATTACTAATTCTAAAAGAGGAAAAAAATGAGAGAAAATCTTTGCACTAGAACATCAAGCCCAGTTTCTGTGATATCTGACTATGAAAATATAATTGGAGGATATGTATATACAAATTTACGTATGTTTTCTGTTACATTTACCATACTGTAGAATCAATGCATGCTGATGCCAAAATGACTGCAGGTTTCAGTTATACTTGAAAAGTCTACCTGCATCAGTGATGATCAAAGCAAACATCAATCTTTAAAACTGCAAGCCATTACAACGATTGATATCCAGGCTCTCTATCTTTCATGTTTTATTAATTTTCTATTTTGAAGTCTGAAGTTTACTTACCTAAGGTATAGTTAGGTACATTTTCTTGTCTTTTCCCCTCTACTTTTATAGTTGTAGCACTTAGATTAAAATGCTAACTAGTTACTCATAACCTGTGGATTTATGCCTCCCCATTTTCATAACAAGCTCTGTTTTATTCCCAGATAAACTGTTCATGAAGACACTCAGGGACAAATTAGTACATGCATAAACAAATTAAATATTATTTGTCCTCTGGGCCAAGAGGGAACTCAACTCCTTAGTTTCAAACTTTCAACAAATGCTGATATTTTCTGATGCCAATGGGACTATTAATTAACATTAACTCATGTCTTCCTTATTCTAAGCATTAGTTCAGAGCTCTGCAGTTATAGATGACCCTTTCAGCAGTTCAAGGTAGATTACAGTGATTATCTTTCTCTCAAAGAAGGAGTGGATAGATAGTAACATTAAGCCGCTTGTACAGATCTGTCTGTTCCAGAGGGGAGCTTCAGTGTTTAATAATGATAAGTTCATAAGCGTTGGTTCAGTTGCTTGTGATCTTGCCAAGGTCTATGACACTTGTGGCAAGTTCATAAAGACTGTATCTGTTCATAGGAATGTATTAAGGAATATTTCATTTAGCTATATTTCACTTATAGACCTTCTGTATGATAATTATTTTATATTCTTTTAAATGGACTTAAACAAGAAGATTATTGTCTTAAAAGTTATTTGTTAATTTCTACTCTAGTTACTTCTTCACTCTCTTAAGTGATGTCAGAGTTCTTACAAGGAACATGAAAAAAATTTACACACTCTCTAATATAGCTATTTCATTCAATATAGTTGTTTCCTCTGGAAAGGCCAGGCTTTGCTTCTGGATCCTGATCAGTTGAGGTGTCCATCCTGCATATTAGGGTATCTGTCTCTGGCTTCAAAATAACTGCTTTTCCTCCATTATTGTTTAGGTAAGATATGATGCACTTTTAACTTCTTTTCCATTCAATAAAACCAGATAGTACTTTTGTGACCCCGGGGGGTCATTGTTCATTTGTGGTTGTAAATGCCTCTCACAGATGTGTGAATGTCTAGGACTCTGAACCCTTTAGTCATAAAGAGAATGTCTTACTTTGTATGACAAATCTCTGAAGGATTCTGACACAAAGCAAATGTCCTGTAAATTCTTTATGCATTGTGACTGAAGGAAATGTAAGAGAAAATAAATAAATCACAAATATTATGCATAATTATTTGATATTATACTTAACATAGCTTTCTATATGACATGAAGTTTTGTTTTCTTCAAAATTCTTATTAATTTTTGCCTCTCATAACCAAGATGAAGAATAGGATACAATTTCTTCTTAATAATCTAGAAGACAGAATTAATGTTATCCTTGTCTAGACATTTTACATATCCCTCTCCTAAGAACTATCTGAGAGACTGATGATAATAATATATAAGTATATAAATATTAAATGGAACAAATTCTACATACTCAAAAACTAGACATAAACTGAAAATAATCCCTAGTTTGGATATTAATGCTCGGAACTTGTCATATATTTTAGAGTGAAGTGCCCCAGTTCCTACTATACTGAATCTTAACATTTTTTAATTTTTAAAAATCACTTCTTTGAACTTCTTTGAAAATTGAAATTGTGTCATAAACCTTAACTAATCCCTAAAGGATATTACCTCCAGGTTGCCATATACTTGCTAGCAGAACTTATTTGAATAGCAGCTAAGAGAAGCTTACAGCTCCTTTTGCAAAGGCTGAAAAATGAGTTTTCCCTCTAATAACTGTCAACATATGTATTTGAAACTAAGATATTAGCAGCAGCAAGACCATGTAGGAGGCTTCAAATATAGGTGTCTAAATGTTAAAGTGTGACCAGTTTGCACTTTAAAACCCATGTGATTTTCAGTTGCTGGTCTGCTATTTTGAAAGCTATGGTATCTATGGATATGCTTGTGTGTGAGATGGGGGGGGGGAGAGTATAATTACATCATACTAGATTCCAAATTTACAAATACTAGATCATGTCTCTGGATTGGGGGTCTAAGAATGTAATAGGGTCTAATACTGACAAGTTATACATTTAGTGGTATAAACCAAAGAACGTGGCTGTGAATACTGTTAATCCACAGACACTGAATTTTAAATCTCTTTTTTCATAACTCAAACGTGTCCCTTTGACCTTAGTTATTGTTCATTTGTGTGAAAATAAGGAGTTTCCAGTTAATAATGGAAGCATGGATTGGTCTGAAATTGTGTATCTGTACTATACCTTTTCATCCAAGGCTTTGTGGTGCTCAAACAAAGATTTCAGTGCTTTGAGAACCTCCACTTCACTGGACACTCCAGAGGGAGACTGGGCTTGCCGCTTGACCACCGTCATTCTTAGTGACCTTTCATGTCGGGACACAAGGCACTCCAAGTGTTCCAATAATAGCTGTTGGATCAACAGAGAATATAGTTATTCTATGAGTAAAGCTGTCCAGCATACATACATGAAATCTAGCTTAAATATGCCAAGTTTTCATAGCCATAATCTCCATAACCTTAGGAAATACAACAGAGAAAAGAAACTCAACATAGTTCAGTTTTTATAGAACACAATAGAGCCAAACTGCCTTCAATCATGCAACAAATCTTTCAATAACTGATGTCATATGTACACTTCTAACACAGTGGTTTTCTACCTTCCTAATGCTGTGATCCTGTAACACAGTTCCTCATATTGTGGTGACCCCAACCCTTAAATTATTTTCATTGCTAATTCATAACTGGAATTTTGATAATGTTATGAATCTCAATGTAAACACATGTATTTTCTGATGGTTTCAAGAGATGCCTGTGAGAAAATCCTTTGATCTCTAATCAGTGAAAATCAAAGACTTGAAAAAAGTGTGTGTAGATCAGGAGGAGAGTGAGTGGACAGCATTTCTCCCTTAAGTAAACAAGTGCATAATCATTTTAGTATATTTTATTAATCATCTGAGAATTATTGTAAGAATATGTCGTGATGTTTAGTTTTTTTAATAATATGTTTTATTTGCTTGATGTAGTGTAAATTGCCTAAGAGCAAGAGCCATTTCTGTATTTAGGTACCAGGCTTTTGAAGCTTTGTGTATTTGGGTAGCTACCAACACAGACAGGAGGAAATACTCATTGGATAAAAAGTGAAGTCAGTTTCCCTGATAAAAAGTGAAGTCAGTTTCCCTGAGTACAAACTCATCAATGTCAAAGTTAAGCACAGGCTGTGGGTACATCACATTCATTCTAAAGGCTTAGGTTAATCAACGTGGTTATATGCATAGGCATGAACGTTTCAAGGAGAGCATCTTCATGGAAAAACAAACATTACTATTTATTTTCCCCAAATATAAATGAGATATGTAGATTCAATTAATATTTGCAGTTTGTACATGGCATGGTGCCAGTAAAGGATGAGAAGTTTATATCAGGCTAACTTGATGGAACATGATTAAAGATTATTCTCCTACCACGGACAGCTGTTTTTACAGTCCTCCTAAATCTCATCATCGCCCTGTATTTTTTTTTGAAGAAAGTTCTTTAAACTCCAAATTCCATTTTCCCAACATAGAACACATACAAAAATACTACAGTTTTCTGCCCTGTTTTTTTTTAACCACACAGTTACTTTTTTTCTAATTATATGTCCTGTCAAGATAGAAGGCTTTCTGAAGGGGTGTGTACAAGCATCCGATTTGATCCATGGTTATGCAAAGAAGTTCTGGTTCTGAAGCGAATCTGAGAATCAGTCAGTTTCCTCATTAGCTTCATAGTAGGTTTCTGGCCTTTGGTTCTGAAAATTCAGAGATCCACATTAATTTTCTTAGCTATTCTACCAAAAAGGCTAAGCATTCTTACTGTAAAAGTAAGTGCCTGCTTATAATAACTGTTCTGAATTCTGTTTTTTGTGAATAAGAGCACATTGGTTTTTCTGGTTTTTTGGTTTTTGGTTTTTTTTTTTTTTTTTTTTTTTTTGGTTTTTCGAGACAGGGTTTCTCTGTATAGCCCGGGCTATCCTGGAACTCACTCTGTAGACCAGGCTGGCCTCGAACTCAGAAATTCGCCTGCCTCTGCCTCCCAAGTGCTGGGATTAAAGGCGTGCGCCACCAACGCCCGGCTGAATAAGAGCACATTAATAACTAAGTTGTTAGGTTCTGCTGACTATTAAACTTGTAATTATCAATTCTGAGTCCTATCAGTTCTGTATTTGTTAGGTTAGCTTCCTGACATTTCTGATTTCTTCCAAAGATTGTTCCATCCACAACTGTTGATGATCTTTATTGTTTTTTAATTTATTATTATTAATTAATTATTTCATTTATTTACATCCCAAATGTCTACCCTCCCAGTCCTCTCTCCCAGAGCACTTTCCTCCCCATCCTCCTCTTCTTTGCCTCTGAACGGGCAGCCCCCTTGCATACTCCTCCCTCCCCTTGTATGCTCTTTGGATGGTAGCTTAGTCTCTGGGAGCTCAGAGATTAAAAAAATAAACAGGAGAAGAAGAGGTAGGGAGGGATCTGTGTGGGAGAGGGGAGAAGAAAGGGAAAAGGAGAACAGGATCAAGTATGGGAGGGAGAGACAGAAGAGAAGCCCAGAGGACCAAGGGAATGAAAGGAAATACACAGCTGTGGGAGGAGGTTGGGGATGGGGGGATCTCTAGAAAATCCAAGGGACCTAGGATGGGGAGGCTCCCAGGACTCAGTGTGGATGACTTTAATGGAAATGTTCAACAGTAGGGATATAGAACCTGAAGAGACTACCTCCAGTTGTCAGAGAGGGCCCCAAGTGGAGAGATAGGGATACCAACCCACCTTCAAATTTTATTATTCATTTAGATGATTTTTTCTAATATTCTCAATTTCTGTAAATTTGAAGTTTTATGTATTCTAACAATCTATATTTCTATTCTATCTAATTTCACTAACTCGCATGTAATGGTTTCATTATAGACGCTGCCATTATCAGTAAAGTGTAACTCTTTCATAATTGCAGTTATATGTCCCAAGCAGCAGATGACATTTATAGCTTGCCTATTTATATGCTCAACCTCAAAAAAATAAATTAATTCTCAAGTCCTTAACAAAGGGGATTTGTTATTTCAATCCCACATTCCTGGCATTCCCTCCATCTTCCATTCCCCTTTGCATAGTTATTCTTCTGTGTTCTGTCAGCCTCTAGAATTCCTTCACCTGCCATTACATACACTGATGACATGTGGGTTCAAGACACATTATCCTCTCATAACTCAGTCCAAAGAGAGCTTTGTGGTGGTTTGAATGTTTGGTCCAGGTAATGGCACTATTGGAAGGTATGGCTTTCTTTATGTAGGTGTGGCGCTGTGGGAGCAAGTGTGTCCTTGTAGGCTGGGCTTTAAGATCCTCATCCTAGCTCCCTGGAAGGAAGTCTTCTTCAGTCTGCTTTTGGAAAAAGAGGTAAAACTCTCAGCTCCTCCAGCACCATATCTGCCTGGATGGTGCTATACTCCCACCTTGATGATAATGGACTGAACCTCTGAACCTGTAAGTCACCCTCAGTAAAATGTTGTCCTTTATAAGAGTTGCTTTGGTCATGTTGTCTGTTCACAGTAGTACAACTCTAACTAAAAAAAAAGCTTATTAACTGGAACTCCATTTGAATACTTTTATCTATCAGGTTATTGCCCCAAACTCTTATATAATCTAGGTCATTTACGCTTTAGCTTAAGTTCTTAAAGTCTTCCTATTTGGCCAACACAAAAGTCAGAGTTCTTAAATGTTCTAAGTGGAATACAAGTTACTCTGAACTCATCTCTTACACATCATCCACATTTGCTTAGTTGAAGCATTTGTGTATGAATCTTTGCTCAGCTTTGTAAAACGGTAGATATGTATCGGTTTTTTTTACTACATTCTTTACATATTTGTAAACACAAAATATCCCTTTCAATTGCCTGCGTGGTCTTCCATCCCACCATTTTTATTCTTAGTCAAGAACTTCAAGCTTGTTTTGTTGTTGTTGTATTTATTTGTTTCTTTGTTTTTTTTTAACACGTGACATTTCTATTTTGTAATCTCAGAATCCTGTGGATGTATAAGAAGCCAACAAAGCTCACTAGACATAGTGGGATAAAATGTTTGATCTGATTATATATGCTTTTACTACATCTAGCTGGCCTCTACGCTCATGGAGCAAAGTGTTTTTAGTACCCAAGATTACTGTGCATAGTTTCTGAGCTATGTAGGACACTCATCTGTACTATTTGATGGGTTTACATACTGCCTTTTAAAACCACTAGCATGGGCAAAGATCAAAGCTAGTAAAAAGCAAAAGGACCCAAGATGTCTGATATTCTGAGGGACTCAGAGTGTATTTAAAAAAAGAAACATGTCCCAAAAGGAAGACATAATAGCAGAGTCACCCTTAGCATAAAGACATAAACTTTATGCTAAGTTCACAACAGCAGCAAAGAGGCTCAGCCCAGACAAAAAATGGTGGCTACCAAATTCCCCAAAATGACAGTTATCTCAGCCAAAGTAGATCTAGAATCTGGAGCTCTAAATGAGTGGACCACAGTAATTAAAACATTACCAGTGACACTGGTAAGTTTGAACTTGGCACTCTAAGGACCTAAGGATGGTAAAAATAACAAGTAAAACGTTAGTAAGGAAGATTTTGATCATGAGAGGTTAGAAGAGGAACAGGAGGAGGATACCTCTAAGGTAACAGATAAAGTCAGCAGCTCTTGTCCTTGCTGCAAAGGTCAAGGGCAAGAAACAGAACATGCCAGATGGTGACAGTGCTATCATGATGGAGGTGAGACAGAGAAGAGACTGTAAGTTTTCAGGAGCCAAAGGAAGGTAAGGTCCTGCTACCAGTGTCCCTGGGAAAGCTGAAAGCATAGGTACAAGGGAGAAGTGAGAGAAAAGCTAACAAGAGTGTCAAGGAAAGAGGAAGATGAGAAATTCATAAGGGTAGGAAGAAAAAGAGCCAAGATACAGAAGGGCCACACAAGGAAAACAATCAGTAAGTAAGTGGTTTCAAGCGATAGAAATCATGCAGTCCCCAACACATATACAGCAGAGGACTGCCTGGTCTGGCCTCAGTGAGAGAAAATCCACTTAATCCTCAAGAGACTTGAGGCCCCAGGGAATGAGGGGGTCTGGTGGGGTGGGAGTGTGGGTAGAGTTGGGGACATCCTCTTGGAGATCAGGGAGGAGGTATGGGATGACTAATGGTCATAGGGCAGACCTGGCGGGGAATAATGACTGGAATGTAAAAAAAGATTAAAGAATTAAAAAAAGAAAAGGCGAAAACCCAGAATTCAGGAGCCCCAGAATCAACTGCATCTTTCAACCTTTCTTCAAAACTTGAATGCTCACAAATCCAGTGTTAAAAATTGATACCAGTGATCTTTGCTTTTAGCTGGAACTGCTTTGGTGACTGGGCTCAGAATTGGTACATTGGGATTATGCTGAAGGCCCAGTCAAAAGCTTTAGAACTTAGTACTTTAATACTTTGCTACTGAAATCAAACTGGAGAAATTTCAGAAAAACATAAAGTTATATTTGAGAATATATTACGGCAAACTACTGCCTTAGAAAGTCACTTGGGATAAATTAGCATAAGTGTCTGAAGATGCTCTGAAGATCAAATTAGTCAGCAAGCTGGAAGAAATAAAACGATGGCTCTATTAAACCCAAGACAGGAACAGATGTAGAACCAACCTTTTGAAGGGAAGCAGGAACAGACCTAAAGTCTGCCTGACTCCCTGCAGAAAAAGACTGAAGTCAAGACTCCGAGCTTCAGAAAGGAAAGTATTTGGAGAAGTGAATCAAATACTCTGGTTTCAAGCACCCCTCTTATTACAGAGCTACAGAAGAAAGTCTTCAGTAAGTGTTTAAGGAAGCAGATCTATCAAAATTCCCTAATGACCTACGACTGTAATAAAAATGTGTGTGTGTTTGTAGGTTATATATGTGTGCATGTGTGTAAAACTTATTTCCTTAAAAGATGACAAAGAAAGATCATATTCCTATAATATACACTGAGTAGAGGGCAAAAACATCAGGAGGGAGTGCCTTGATGCTGTAATGGAAGCCAGCAGCCATCCAAAATCTGTCAAAAGTCTATGTGAGGACATCGCTGAGAAGCTGTTAAAGAAATCATTTGGTGGATCTGTTCACCTGAGGATAGCCACTGCACAGGAAACCAGATCCCTCAAAGAGTTTGGCTTTGTACATTTCAATAAAGAAATATGTTAAAGCTTCCCAGGATGCCATGGGAGGTGGCAATGTCCAAGTGAGGACAATGGCTTGAGGGTTTTGGTGGCCAAAGGTAGATTTGCAAGAAAAGTTGGTGGTGCAAAACTCAAGTACAGATTTGTTGATGCAGGTTTGAGAAGTAGAAAGCTTCTGAGAAAAAATGGGAGTGAAGACCACAAAGTAAGAAAAGGGAGATAGAGTTTGTACAGTTTCTTTCATGAAAGATAAGATTCTGGGATTTTTGTTTTGTTTTGTTTTGTTTTGTTTTGTTTTGTGTGTGTGTGTGTGTGTGTGTGTGTGTGTGTGTGTGT
>JADRCC010112150.1:0-18448 GCA_019843855.1 Hylomyscus alleni
TCTCTCTCTCTCTCTCTCTCTCTCTCTCTCTCTCTCTCTTTAATTTAAGTTTTATTTTACTCACTTCATATCCCACTCAGGCCCCCCACCCAGTCATCCCCCCCACAATCGTTCCCCTTCCCATCTCTCCTCCTCTGAGCAGGTGAGCACTCTCCCTGGGTACCTTCCTCCACCCCCCACCCCACCCTCTACCCTGGTACTTCAAGCCTCTGTGTGGCTAGGCGCTTCCTCTCCCACCCCAGCTAGAGAGATCATGTCTCATGACTTTACACTCTTACAGAATAATTAAATGGGATGTTTTCAAAAGTTTTAGGCAATGTTTCTTCATGTCTTGAATATACTGTCCTGCAATTAACAAAATACATTAAGATATATTAAATGTATTCATACATGAATGGATCAGATAATTCTCCCTTTTTATTATGGTAGGTCCAAGAAAGCCCTGACTGGAGATCTAAGGTCTAATAAGAAGGGCAGAGCAAACCAGGACAAAAATGACCATATACAAGTTTTCTTGAAAGTTACTATTTATACATAAAAGCCCTGAAAGTAGCAGGCATCTATAATGTGAAATTATTCTTAGCACACGGAGGTAGCTTTATGGTAGGGCTTTGAAAGAATTACATTCTCTTCGTTTCCTCAACCTTTCTTTCATCTTCTAAGATATTCTTGTGTGACCTTCGGCACAAAAGAGAAGCCAGCTCAATGTCACTGGGAAATTAGGGTAGGGTCACACAGGACTGTCTAAAGACTCCTTTTAGACAAAGCTCTTTTTAGAACTGTCTAAAAGCCACAGGCCATTTAAAATGGGCAGAGAATAGGGGCACTCAGATGTACAAGGCTTAAAGGGGTATTGGAGATGATCTTTCCTCCTTTCCTTTATCAATAAGTTTTCTGAAGATTTGAAGATCACAGTTCATGTATGTCACCTCCGAATATACCTTTCTACACTCTGCTTCGTTTCTTTTCAGACTTACCTAACTTCCCCAGAATTATGAAAAACAATTGCCCAGAGTCCTGATTACTCCAGGTTCTGTGGCACCAAGTCTGTAATTATCCAACAACCATTAACATCTCCAACAGTTAGGGTACAAAAGGTCTTTGGTATATTTTCTTTTTCCTCTCTAAACCATAAACATCTTTGGATTTCAGAGTCTGAGAGACGAATATTTCAATAGTCCGGATCTTCCTAGAGTACTTCCATCTGTCTCTAGATATCTAAGTGGGAAGTAATAATTTGTACTGTGCTACTACACAGCAGCAAGTTTTCCTTAAAGTCTCAAAGTGAAGTCGTTTGTCTGATTATGCATCATCTCAAACCAGCTTCCTGAAGCTGTGGGATTCTAGAGGAGTTCATTGCCAAAGTAGTTAATGAGTATTTGTCAGCACAGGCAATGCATTCTTGTCTCCTGTCTGTGTACACCTGGAGAGAATCAGGTGTGGAAGAATGCCTAAGTACATGTGCACGTTGTGATGCTGGATCTCCTATTTCACCTTTGTGCACCTTTGGTTTTGCAATGACAATATGAATTGGGCCTATCTCACGGGACTTGGTAGAGAATGGAATTGGTCCATATGTGTGTCTTTGGTGAGTGTCAACTGTTCCCTGTGGCATACCCCTTACACAGATTCACATATGGCCTCCTCTTCCTTTGAAGTTCATTTCTGAACTGAGAGTACACATAGATAGCTCTTTCATGTAATTGAGATTTAAATTATTTATAACTTGAATAAATTATTTCTGCTTTCAAAGGTATTTACATTTAAAGGCACATTTAAACATTTACCTACATTAAAAGGCAAGTTTTGGAGTTATGACCTCATAATTGGGTGGTCTTAGGTAAACGAGTTAACTTGTCTCCTCTAAGCCTTAGATACTTAGAATCTGGTAAATTAAGGCAATATCAGTCTCACAGATTACCATGAGAATACTAACATGAATCTACTCTACAAAGACATTCCCATCAGTAGATATTCAATGACAGACAGAAAACCTAACAAAACATAATACTTATACTATGAAAATGATTTATCAAATCAACTTCGAATTCCAAAGAGGACTTCAGCCACACTTGGAGCCAGATGCTTAACGACTCTTCTCAGACATTAGCTCCTCTTCCTACTTTAATTCTGTTTCCTGAGTCAGTCCCACGTTTGGGTGGCCCTTACTCCTAAGATGCCCCTATTAGCAACAGGAAAGGATGTTCACAGCTTCAGGGTTTATGAGACAAGTTACAGCTCCAGGCCTGGTTCAGAACATTTTCTAGATGTTCCCTCTCTTCCTTCCACCCTCCCTTTCTCCCTCTTTCCCACCCTTTTGCCCTTCCATCTACCCTCCCTGCCTACCTCCTTCCATTTTCTCCCTCCCTCCTTCTCTCCCTTCTTACTTCCTCGCTTCCTTGATCTCTTTCTTCCTATATTCCCTTCTTCCTTCCCCTCCCTCCCTCCCTCCCTCCCTCCCTCCCTCCCTCCCTCCCTCCCTCCCTTCATTCCTCCCTCCTCCCAGCCTCCTCCTCTCTCCCTCCTTTCCTTCTAATAGATCCCAGGCTGGAAAGCTTGAACTCAAGATCTCCTTGCCTTTGCCTCCCAAGTGCTGGGATCACAGCCGTGTTCTGCTATGCCTGATTTCCCAAAGCTTCTAATCAGATTCTGAACCAGGCCCGGGGCTGTAGCTTGGCAGTCAGCTGCATGCCTAGCACATGTGAGACTCTAGCTCCAATCCATGGTACTGTGAGGGAAAACAAAAGAAGATTATGTCCCAGCCCACAGTGCTGGTTTGCCTTACCTGGAATCCTAGGCAAACTTAACCAGAGCACTGAATACCAAGTGCCTACTTATCCTGGCCTAGCTTCTATGCTCATTCCTGAGTTCAATTGACTTGATCAACAGGTGTGGTCCCTGGGGAAAATACAGATGTTTCTTTCTGAAGAATAGGTAAAGTACACTGGCTGAATAAACACCAGAGAACTTTACCACAAAATCTCAGTTCTGGGGCAAGTGTGGGAAACACGCATCTTTCAGATTCCTCTAGTATATGACAAGTCAAAGTGGCAAGGAGAAGCTCATTCAGTTCCCCAGTAATCAAAATCATTGCGCCTATTCTGTATAAGCACATGTACCTTCCAAGTATAGCAATACACTAAGTGTTATATATGTATTGACATATATGGTGTACTGTGAATGTATGTGTGCTGTGAGTCATTTGCACTGTTTTAACTCATTGTTTAAAGAAATATGTCACCTCTGTTCATTGGTGTTTGAACATAGCAATGGTAGATGGTAAAGTGGAAAGTTTTACAGGCTAATTTTACATCTGGCACTATTGGTTTATTGGAACGAACACACAACTCATATGAATGTGGTTAATACTGGGTCTTGCATCGGTAATGTCTTTCGTTTGTTTTATGCCTCCTTTAAAGCGCATATCTGTGCCTGCCACTTTCCAACTTGCGCCACGGGCTTTATAACCATTACCGTACCACTGTACAAAGCTGCCAAATGAGGATTTTGAAATTTAACTACAATACAGCTGGCCACAGATCTGGGAGTGGTTAGGAGGTGGGGGAGGCAAAAATCACAAGAGGTCTGATGTCTCTATTAAGGGCCAGGTAGAAAGATTTGTTCCAAGGGTTGGCTCTGGGGGGGTCACAATTGGTCCCTGTATTTCCCCTTAGCTGGCATCACTGCACACGTTAAAACCCACAGTCCTTTCTCTGGGGCATGCTGCAGAAACTTGAGATCACAGAGTTTCATGTCTGAAGAAGGCCAGAAGGTTCTCATTAGAAGCTCATTCCTCAACTACCTACGAGGAAAACAAAGACCCCTGATCCTCCCATGAAGGGCTCTTTACGTGGCCCAAGTGGTCAGTACCTTGTGGGGATTGTTAAGAATTTAACAAGACATCAGAGAATGAAGCAAGCTTTGTGTTAGGAAATCTCGATGGGAACACATGTGAGGGGCAAGCAGGGAAAGTGGCCCATGCACAAGACATTCTTCATATTTTGAATAATGCTCTGTTCCAAATCTTTAAAACATACTCTTTTGCTCTCTGCAAATTTTACACTAAAAAGTGGTGGCAGGGATTATTATCAAATTGCAAATACATAGGTCTGGGGCTTTGCTCTCTCTATATATCTATATATCTATATATCTATATATCCATATTTCTCAGAAAGGGAAAAATTGCTATTCCCTGACAGACACAGAGAAATTGCCTTTGGCCACTCAGCGACCTGAGTCCTGTAATGAGCCAGGTAACCCCTAGGTCCTTGGTCCCTGGTCCCTGGTCCCTGGGGTGATCCTGGCACACCCTCACCGATCTCTTTCCACTGTACCTCATGCATTTGGGCTTCTTTGATCCTCGGGTGCCCTGACTCAAAGGAAGGGGGGAGAGTAAAGAGAGGCACAGAGTTCAGCGCAGTGCTTGAGGCTCTGTAGAAGGTTGGGAGAACAGTAGGCCCAAACTTCAGTGAATGCAGCCTCCAGGCCTAGCCAGAGATGACCCGATAGGTGACAGGAACTTCCCTAGCATTGAAATTTTCTCAGGATGGGACTTTGAGGTGAAGTTGAGGCATTAAGTTACTCCCCAAACAGATAAGCCTTTCATTACCCGTCTTCCCTGGAAAGCAAGTTTGACAAGTTTGATATTTATACGAGGACCGTGAAGTTTACTGGCAAGTTCAAAGGCATAATCCATTACTGCAGGCAGCTGTGAGTGGAGAGATGTTTAGCCCTTTTAGATTTTTCACATGAATGATGGAAACGCTTAAGAAGGCATGATTTTTTTTTTCCAAGGAAAAGGCTGAGGTTAGGTGAGCCACTCTTGTATTTTAATGAGTATTAGTATATTGAATACCAAATTGAAAAATGAGAAAATGCATATTCAGTGCTCTGAACAGTCTGTTTTGTGTTATATTTTTCTCGCTCTGATGCATCTTTACTGCAAAACTCAGAAATCTAGACTCATTATATTTATACATAAAAACTTGTGTCTACTGATGTATACACCCACAGTTTAGATAGCTATCACATTCCCCTCAGTATTCTGTTGCATTCAGCCTCTTCTCTCTCCTGTGAAAGAATACAACCTATCAATGATCAATACATTTAAAAAAATATATCGATATTTTACATACTCACTGGGATTATAGTACTATAAGCTTTTAAAAAAATATAAAGATCGACTTTGACCAAATGAGCTTATTGTTGACCTTGTCCAAATCAAGGCTGCAGTCTCTCTCTTCTGCAAGATGAAGAAATAAGCAGTAATTCCCAATTCCAGATGTATATCCCAAGTGATAAGAAAGAATAACCATGTTCCCCAAGGTAATTAATAGACAGAGGCCTAAGAGGCCAGTGCAAGCAGGAATTGCTTTGGAATCTTATTTTCATGCTGCAAATGAAGTAAAAATTTGTAACCTACTCCAAAATATCCAGATGTTAATATGAACATAACATTTTTTTTCTTCCTACACTTTTAAGTCAGTTTGCTATTGGGGGAATACATAAATCCTACGCATTTACCTAGTCCTTGGTTACTCACCAGGTGAGTCCAGTTTGGGAAGCATTGTTCTCAGCTTTAACCTTCTCTGAGAACCCCCCAGGTCTGTGGTTTGGGATGATGGCCATTTAAAATGGCATGACTAGTTTAAGGGTACAGTGGGCCTATTTTTCTCTTTAATAGAGAGGTCTTGGATTCTTTGTCATCCTAAAATCCCACTTTGGATGTAGGAAAGTTCTATAGTAACAGCCTCTAGGCATTCTAAGATCATGGTACAAAAGAGTAATCTAGGGAACTCTTCGGACTAGCGTAACATCTTGGGGCTACACAGTCACTGAAGCTCCATTGGTTACTTAAGCAAGAACAGAATCTGGGTTTCAAGTGTACTGAGCAGCATGGGCTCTGGGCAGGAGATGGGTCTGGAGACCACACTGGCTTGTGAATGCTGACCAGGGGCTGGATTACAAGGCAGATACTTTCACCAGAGAAGACAGAAGGCTAGGGAGTACTTTGAAGGACACCAATATTCAGTTTGTCCCAATGATTGTTGGGTTCTGAAATGATTTTTTCCATATATCACAGTTGCATGTGGAAAAGGCAGATGAACCTTTCTCTAAAAATATGTTTTCAGTCTTTTTTTTTTCATTTTCTTCTGAAGCTATATTTTGCTGAATAATAGAAGCTCTGTGATACTTTGTGTTCAAAAATATGAAAATCTCTGTTCCTCGTGGGCTTTCCCTAACATTCCCTCTTAACTCCAACTGCTACCCAACAACCTCTACAATGTCCCAGAAGCTCTCGCTGGGCCTAACTATTCTCTACACGGAAATCAATCTCCTAGGTGGCAGACCAGAGGGTCCACCTATTCTGGGGAGATACATAGAAGCTATGAATATAAGCCTTACATCAAGAGAAGTACATGGTTAAGGATGACTAGGCTTCAAAATGAATGTGCAGTCGGATCTGGGCTTCAGTCTGAATAGAGATTAAACTGAAGATGATGGAGTCATTTCAAGATGCTATTTTCACAGAGAATATAGACTCAAGAAGCTTTCATTTCTGGGAATTCCCATAATCTGTGACCATTCATCCACTTTTGCTTAATATCATAAATGCACAAGGAAGGAAATGGAGAGGAGTTGGCATGTATTTAATATGCCATTGGTTCACAAGGGATAAATATTTCCAAATATATTCTGTGGAACACATTTTTAAAAATTTACTAGTGTATACTGATTAAAATGCAGATTCTTAGACTGGATGCTTACCAAGTGTGTTTCTTGAAAGCCTTGGAATTGGTATGTTTTAATCACCTCTCAGGGTAATGTTTTTTTTAAAACCCTGTTATTTTAGAACCATTTCAAGGAAACAAAATATTTCTTCATTCACTAAAGAGAAGTTTACTTACCCTTTACTTCAGAAGGACATTTGTTCAATGCCTTCCTTGTTCGATGCTAAATCAAGAATTAACCAAAAGACAGGTTTGGAAGAATGACGACAAGATAGAGTCAGATACCATTAAATGGATCTTTGAATCTTACTCAACAGTGTGGTTTCCAAAGCAACCTAGGAAAAAATTTAACTTACAAATGAATACTTACGAAAATCCAGTTAAAGTAACAAGTTGAATCTCAAAGAAATGGGATTATGCACTGGAATGCTGCATCTTGGTTACATGTCAAATTAACCATGTAATTGCTGTATCTTGAATAGAAGATGGCACTCTGCTTCAGTTGCTAAGTGCTATGTTTAATTGACCTTCTGCAATTAGGTTGGCTTGTTGATTTTCTTATTAGAAATTCCAATATTGTGATTATTTCTTTTGAGTTTTTTTTTTTAAAAAAGCGGAAACATGTAACTAGAAGCCAGCTATGTATCAAGTTAACTTAACAAATAACAACAAATAAAAGAACAAAATTATATAGTCAGAAGGAGCACTGTATGATCATCAAGCACAGTGACCTGAAAAGTTATTTGAGAAATAGAAAAGACACATGGTACTAGAGGCATAAATATACTCCCAGACCAGGATTAATTTATCTTAGACAAATCATGTATCATTGCTGCGTATCAACTCATACATAGGCTGTGAAAATGACCACATTGCTCATAAGGCTGACCTACAAGTATTTGATAGCCAAGACCTTTTTAGGAAATGGTAGAAATTACCTGAGAAATTAGCTTAAGGAAGATACCACCCTGTGTAGGTAGAATGGCTTAGAAGTAGCTCTCTGATGGTCTAAAAGAGCTGATTCTTTCATACATGCAGACATGAAGCCCTACAAGTTAGGACAGCTTCAAGGCTTATGGATTGAAAACTGAAATAGGATCTTCCTATACTTGAGGATTAAGGTTCTTTTACTCTCCATCTGGGCCTGTCCATGAATCGGTCATGCTCTCACTTCAGAAGCCATTAGGGGTTGTTTCCTTCTAACAATGTTGTTAAGCTATAGCTTTCCCTATGAGTCTTCATCTTTAGGGCTGACTTGACACAAGCAACTATGCTCTTGGGCTATTCTTGATGCCAAAGAATATATAATCTATGGCTGATGCTAGCTGTTCTATGCTAGATTTTGCCAAAACTCCTCCTCTTATGATCCATGCATGGCCTATTGAAACCTAGACTCCTCTAGAGACCTCTTTAGTACAAATGGATGTCTGTAAAAGTGTCTTTTATCAAAAGTCCCTTGTTTGTAGAGTTTCTAGCTACAAAGTTAAGTCAAGGCTTAGTAATGGTCAGAATGACTTAGAACCATCATATCTTCTGCTTAAGGGACATCTCCACTCAGAGGCTTATGCTTAGCCTTTGCTTGACTAATTTACTCCTTTGTTCCAGCTGGTCTTATGTGTAGGTTCCAACAGACCGTACAACATAAACATAGAGTTTAAATGAAAGGTAAGCTTTTTAATCAAGGTTATAAGACATTCAGCATTTTGTATTTACATGTGGCATTTCTTGCTTGTATAGTATAGGTGCATTTACCCTTAAAAGGCCATGTATTTTGTTATAAAATTTAAATTTATGCTAGTAAGAGTGAAAGAGAATAAAAGAAATTTTGCATAAAAATTGGGGAAAAAATTTAAAGAGTTCTTATAATGTCGAATGTATCTCATCAACATAGTAGCATTTCATAACCCATGTAATACCTAGAGGAAGTAAAATGGCTGCCCCAAGGACTCACACTCTAGATCAGTAGTTCTCAGCCTTTCTAAAAGTGCAACCCTTTAATACAGTTCCTCATGTTGTGCTGACCCCCAACCATAAAATTATTTTCAGTTCTACTTCCTAAGTATAATTTTGCTACTGTTGTGAATCCTAATGTAAATTACTGACATACAGGATATCTAATATTGGATCCAAGGAAAGGGTCATTCAACCTTCGAAGGTTGGGACCCACAAGATGAGAACCACTGCTCTATACTCGATTCCTGCATTATTGTAAGAGTAAGTTAAAAGGCTGTATGGTCAGGACAATATTCTATTGCTTTGCTAAATACAAACCTTACTGTGTGATCAAATTTCAAGTGGAATACAATAAAAATCATGTAGGTCTTCCTTCAATGATGAATGATGACCATACTTCCTGACTCTTGAAATAGTAACAGTGTTGGATGCAGGCATGTATGGGTTTTAATTCGTCTTTACTACACATTTAATAGCCATTGGTAGTGGTCTCATCCCACTGCACATATCATGAAAAAGAAAGAGATGGGGGAAGAAGGAAGATAGAAAAATACCCAAGGGGCAAATGAATTTAATTCAGAGGAAAGAGTGAACTGAACTCCAGAAGTGTATTCATTTCAATGGGACCTCAGAAATGGAGGAAATTATGGTGTGCACTTATGGAGTTTGTGACCTCAAAGAACCCATTTCCCCCCCTGAATATTTAGGATAATGATGAAGTCAAGCATCAGAAGGTTCTTCTTGCTATTACTGCACATCACTCAGAATCTTAAAACATCATATAAGTCATATGGTACACTGTAACTGTTGAAAGAGCTATTCTGAGCTTTCTTTATTTCCACGTTCCTGTGTAAGCCTGTGAGGATTTCTTAACAGAATTAGTGAAAGGCCACTGAGAAAAGAATGAGTTTTTTTAATATATAAAATCAAATATTTACTATATTTGTTCCTATGCACAGAGAAGTTTAAACTCTTAAAAGATTTTGCTCCTCTGACCAGGCTCATTTGGCCATCATCAATTGGAGAGGAAAAGATAGAGCATGGTTTAGATTTCTGGGCCCCAAGCTCCCTAAAATCATTAACAGGCACCTTTATGAGTGTCTCTCCTTTTCAAAGAACTCCATGGAGCAGCTGATGCCTAGGCTACTGATCAGTACATCTTAAATATTTGTTCCCAGGAGATGATCATAAATGGCACTCAAGTTAAATATGCAAAAAACCAAATTTGTTCCTTCTTCAGTGCTGCAGGAGATGAATTGTTATGTCCTTCAGGGCTTGAAGAAAGGACTGAGGCAGAACCCAGTTCTAGTAAACAAGTTTCATACGTGTTATTAGAGTGTTGGCACTAGGAAGTCACCAGAGAAAGGGAATCCTTTTTTAGACTGAGTGAAGAAATGGCTTACCAGGATCTTCCTTCATTCTACCTGCTCCTGGCTTATGACAAATTAGGTCACCTTGGTAAAAACATTGAGACAGTCAAGGAAGAGGCCTCTGTTTTCTGGAAGCTCATCTCTAGCGGAGAGACAAGAGACTCAAAATACAGCTCTGGATGCCCTCAAACTTGAAGTCCACCTGCTTCCGAACTCCATGATGGTGAACTTAGAGGTACTGTACTCATTAGTCTCATAGTGGAGGATGTCAGGCTGCAGCTATCGCTTATGAACAGATTGCACTATGATACAGGCCCAGAACCCCTTTCCGGAGTTTGGTTGTATATGGCTAATTTGCTAGAGCATCCAAGTCTTAGTTGGATGCAATCACTTTTGATACCTCTTCCAGAACATTTTTCAATATAATACATTATAGAATGAAATGGGAAACATCTCTGTTTTTATCCAAAGGTTATAAAACAGTAGCCTTCACAAGCTTGTAAGAGTCTCAGTGGCTAAGGAGAGAATGGCTGAATAATTACAGGAGGATTATATTAAAGCCATTTAAATAGGAAATGTATTGTCTCAAAAAGCGGAATTTATTAAGGGTGCAGCCTATTATTTTTGATCCTGCTATTTTCGGAATCTTGTAACAAAATGAGACAGAAAAAATTTAGTATATTTGAAGTGTAAAACAGTGATACCAGATGAATCCACTTTCAAAGAAATTATGAACACATTTATAAAAAGAAAATTGTGAAACGAAAGTAACATTTTGTTTATACAGTCCATAAACTGATTAACTTGAGTCTAAATTACCTATGAAAAATTGAAGCTGATGTCCAGTGAAGAGACTCAGAGCTTCTTGAGTATCAATAGACTCTTTCCTTGCCACAAATTGCCCTCCCAGCAGAGCCACTTGTGTGTAGGTGTAAATGAGGCAGCATCCTTCTTCTCTTGCTGGTCTTTCCATTCTTATCAGAATCAGTTGCCACCAGTAAGCTCACCTTCAAGGCTGAAGAACAACCATATATGTGTTTGTGATGGGCAGTTCCACTCTCCTCTGCTGCAGGTCCTAAATAAAACCCACACCACCTAAGGGTGGACGACAGCCTGAGCTGCATGGGGACCACAGGGATGCAGGTGGTTTGACAAGATGTGAAGATGTGTGGTCCAAAATAGCTTGTTATAAGAGAAGAAAAACACACTGGAGGCATGGGTTGGGCTGTGCCAGCCTCAAGACCTTCACCCTTGCTGTTTATAGGCAACTATATACTGGCATCTTTGGTTAAACAACTGACCATGGCTCGACTGAACATGACGGGGCATCTAGATACCTAGGGCCAACCAATGAATTGCCAACGGAAGTGTTTCTTCTTTTCATTTTCCTTACCTTATCATTATGACACCTGAATACATTCCTCCATGATGACAAACGGTCTCTGGAAAGAGGGAGCCTTTTGTGGGTTGAGAATGGCTTGTAGCCCTCTTAACTTGTTCCTGATTCCCTTTAACTCAAAGCGCACACTCTCTGAGGCTTTCCTGTCCAGTGTGCCTCAAACGGGGAAGTCCGACTCTGCAATCAGCTTTGTTTCCCTCTGGAGTCCTTAAAATCACTGGTAAATCATTTTTTGCTTCTCTTGTCCCCACATTCCACCAACCATAATAGGTACTTAACTAAAAAAAAAAAAAAAGAAAAAGAAAAAAAAAGCTAAAAAGCTAAATAGACAAAGATTAATTGTTCTCCTTTGCCCTTCATTTGCCTTCTGAATATAAGCATAAATCACAGTACAATAACACCAAAAGGAGGCAAACTTTTTTTTTTTCAAAATATTTCACAGGCTTATTAGCCTGAGTAATGCCAGGTGGTGATCATCTTGAACAAGTCCATGCCCTGAAGCAGAACACTGTGACATCTTCCCTTCCTATCTCCCCTGCTCCTTCTCAGGGTCTTGGCCATTCCACAGGGTACCAGGATGAGAATAATTACCTGGCAAGCACAGGAAGCAAATAGTATATTCAAAGGAGGATGATTTACACTTGGTTTAATAGAAAAGCTGCTCCCGTTCTTCTGTCTAAGTGGTCGGATTGGGGCTGGTTATTGAGATGCCAAGGAGAGTTTACGACAAAGGCTGGTGAGAAGGAAGAGAAGGGAGTTTGTGTCGGGGATAAGCCAGTCAGAGGCAACTCTTTAAGGGGAGCAAGACAAAGGCATATCGGGGCCTCATTATCCCCACTTCTCCCTGGACTCTGCTGACCCTGCTGCCATTTCTTTCCAGGAACTTCGGATCACTGGCATTTCTTACAATGGATATGTGATGGACTTGAGGTTCCTAGCAGCTAAACAAATTCTTTTGAAAATAGCTTTCGTGTTTGTTAAGCGAAACTAAACAGACTGCACTGATGTTTTCTACTTGATTCTCACTCCTTGAGCAGGGTGGCGCTGGTTTGCACAGAGGCTCTAAAAGACGTGATGCTGTCTCTGTCCTTCATGCAACAGTTTAGAGGGAGACTTCCTTTCAGGAAGAAAGCAGAGGAGGGGCAAGGGGAACTGGATCAAGGAGAGGAATGTATCGGAGAGACATCAATACTTTCTCTGGGGCAGGTGCACATGAGATATGGGAGATGGGGAAAGGCAGGTATCAGGAGGTGGGGGAGGGGCAGATGGTATAGAATTGAGGAACAGTGATTTCTGGAGCTGGAAGAAGCCCAGCCTGACCCAAAGTCGCATTTGTAGTGGAGGCTGTCAGAATACAGCTATTGCCTATGAACAGAGCATACCAGAATACAGAATCTGCCAGGAGTAGAGGACCAACTGATGACACAATAGGCATGCCTCTTCAGGGGCTTGCTCAGGGTCTTTATGAAGAAGGTGTGACAGTACTGTTTAGAAGTTCGTCACATCACATTTGGAGTTACCACATCACTCTAAATGTATTGTGGTGTAACTTTAATTTTTTCAAATCCTATTTTTAGTGATGGTTCTTAAATGCTTTAAACTTCCTTGTAAGTCACCACCCACCAGAGGTAGTGGAAAAGAGAGGATACAGAGGAAGAGGACCAGTAGAGAAAGGTTCTTTGGAGCAACTCCCATCTGTGCTGTCTGGAAATCAGCAGTTCAGTTCACAGGTTAGCAGGCTGTGGCAGCTTGATCCACTCAAAAACACTGAATGGATACACTAACCATCCAGTTTGGTCAACAGCAGTGGTACAACCTGGCAGAGACAGCAGGGCCTTAGCATTGCCTAAAATGAGTGGGAGGGACCAGAAGGAACACCAAGAGAAGTTCTCAGCTGTGTCTCTTTCAGGGAAGTGAAGATCAGTGAAGATAGGAGACCCACAAGTGTTGCACAGCTAACTGTACCAGCAAGCCAAGCTCTGTCTCCATCACTTCATGGAGTCTTGTTTATATTCTCCAAATGTCACGTGTCCTCCATGTTCCTTGACTCAGTATGGGTCTTGCTGCAGACCATACATCCAATCAGCCCGAGTCCTTGGAAGCAACAACAAACTGCAGAACACCACCAGATGTTTTTTGATGCATTGCTCTCTGTGGAGTCCCAACAAATGCAGCTTATCTACACAATGTAAGGCAGACCAATACATTCATGTTCTTAGTAAAGAATCTTTCATCACAGACCCTTTCATGTGCTTGCTTTAGCAGAACATCCTCTCTCCTGTGTCTGCTTCAGTGAAACATTCCTTCACGAGTCTGCCTTAGCCCTTCGCACCTGTGTCCACTTTAAGGGAATGTTCGTTCACATATTTTCCCCAGCAAAACACCATCCAACCAGCTTTCCAAAGAACCCTTAAGTTTCCACTTCCGTGTAGAATTTGCTCAGTTGTTGTGCATAGCCTCAGGAGTCCTCGCACTAGTTTCTGGATCTGAGCAACTGACTTACGTAATTTCATTTCCATTTTATTTATTTAAGGGAAATTGAGTGAATTTGACAGTAAGTAATCTGAATTGTTTTCTTGTCTATCGTCTATACTCCAGAAACTGTACAAAACATATTATTAGCATTGTGAATCCTGAAGCAAGAGTGCATAGGATTCTATTTTACTAATTGCATAGATCAAACTCTGTCAGAGGCCAAAACTAGGCTTTAATTTATCAAGAGAATTAAATGCACACTGGAGGAAGGGTCCGAATACTATTTCTAATTCTGGCAGCAAAAATTGATAAAATGTCAATCATCCATGATAGCAACATTCTTCTTGATTTGTGTACTTGATGGGGTGAAAATCAAAATGTCACATAGTAACGCAGATTGCTGGAATAGCCCATGAGAGCACAGAGGAACATTAAGAACACCTCTATAAAAGTGCATAAAATGTCATCACTCAATCCTAAGCCTCTAGAGGTGGTTCAAAGGGTTTTAGCAAGCCAATCACTTCTTAATGAATATGCTCTTTTAAAAATGGTCTTTGGCGAGGGCTCATTAAGACAATGCAAATAGGTTGAATAATTGTCTTTTTATATATCTTATTTGCACAAGCAAGAACAACACTTTATGATCCAGCATGGACGGTATCAACAGAACCCGGAGAGTGTCAATCATGGTGCTAGCTCCGGAGGTGTAATAACCACAAAGCAAATGTGATCACTCTTCCCCTGGAGCCTCTGGGCCAAGGAAACAGATCACAACAGATATTAGATATACTTCCTTGTTGTTAATGATGCAGAATCAACACACAAACAACTAAACAACGCCAAAGAGGTGGCAGGTGACATGGAAGGATCACTACACTCAGAGTGGTCTGAGATCTTTCCAAGAAAAAACAACAACAACAACAAAAAAAACATTGCAGGTCTGTCCAAAGAGATGAAAATAAAAACATTCCACCAAAACAAACTGTATAACATCCCTAAAGTAGGAACAAGGTTGGAAAGGAAGTCTACTAGCAGGCTGATTATGATAAAAGGTGAGGAAGTAGAACACACCAGATACAATGGGATCTATGGGATCTAGAGAATCACAGAGGTTTATTCTGTGGTAGAATACACCGGAAGCTTAATTGGTGAGATGACACATTATTTGCATTCCTAAAATATTCCTCTGTCTGTGTGCTGAGTAGACTCTAGTGTCTTGAGTGAGTGGAGTCTGGAACTCAGATTAGGAAGCAGTTGCACAGAGGGATATTGGGGTGATGGATGGAGTATTGGTTCAGGTTTCTGTGCAAACAGAGGGCAGTGGATGAAGTGCAGGTTGGCAACGGAACTGATCTATGGAGTTGTAGATTAGATGTGGGGGAGGGTAGAGGAAAGAGAGATAGATATATAAGTTACACTTTAGCCCTGAGTGTGAGCACAAACTGCTCCCATTCATTTCCTCAGTCATCTGGACAGAAACTATATGGCAGGAACGAGTTTAGAAGTCAGACAGATGAAGTAGACTACTGTGACCCAAGCTATGACCAGGGTTTCTGTTTATTGAAGACCTAATGTTACAGAATCATGAGAGAGCTGTCAATGGGAGTTAGTCACTCAAATGTATTCTGAATATATTGATAAGCTATTGACTTAGAGAAACACTTGTGTTCACACCGGCAGTTTACAGATTGGCTGGACATGGTAAGGACTAAGCATGCCTTTGTTTTTTTGTTTTTGTTTTTGTTTTTGTTTTTTTATAACTTTGAGTCAGAAAGAATGCTTGAATGTTTGCCAAGATGTGTTAGGAGTTTTCTAGAATTCCTCCTCATTTTAAAAGGATCTGGGAAGGCTACTGCCTGACATTGCATGTGTGGTAACTGCTGATCTTTATCTAAGGTGAATATATCTTGGGCTCCATTCAGAAAATTGATTTCTCCTCAAGATTTCACTTAAAAAGTATAATTTCATTGCATAATGAAGTAAATTAATGCCCTGGAAATGTAATATGCCTGTGTGATATACAGAGCATTTTCGTTTTTATGCACTTAGCAAGGCATTTATCCTATTATCACGTAATCACGTCTGGCCTAAATAAAGAATCTAGTGCTTAATGCACGATGAATCCTATCTTTGAGCAGCTTTATTGTTGTATCACTTATTAATTTCAATTTGTGTCATTTTTAGTTAACAGGAAAGAAAATAGCTTCAAGATTTGTTTGCTTAAATTTTATTGAAAATCCAGTGTGTAGGAGTATTTAACATTTCAAGGATACAATGTTATTATTTCAATTCAGACTTTCTTACAGTGCACATAATCTTCCAGGATCTATGAGTGCTTTCATATTCAGAAATAAGAGAGACTCCTTCAACTCCCTGGGGTTAAAAGTCATCAAGGAGATGGTTGTATGAGCCACCGAAGTGGCAGGGCTCCTGGTGCTGCATGATCTAATAGCTTATACGTCACTGCAGTGTGTGCTGGCACTTGAGTGCAAACAAGGTTAAGAAGGGAACACTTAAGAACTTAGAGTTCCATGAAAGACTCAAAAAAAAAAAAAAAAAAAAAAAAACCAAACACATCTAATCATTTTTGTTGTATTTGAAAAGCTTGCTTCCTGAAGTGCATGGCAAAGTCCTTTCACCCATAATTCCTTTCACCCCAGGCCTTTGGCTGCACAGTCTGCCATAGCTACTATTCCCTAAGTGCTGCAACATGCCAGAAGCCCCAGGCATTTCCTCACAGAATTCTCACACTCTATGAATATTGATGGGTATGTTCTAGATTAACTGACTGAGGATCCAGGATTCTGATAAATTTTCCATTTTATGATTTCAAAACAATGATCAGAGACATATAATTTCAGCAGGATATGGCACACAGCATGAGTATTTCTTCTTGGTAGTTCATGTGATTTCTCTACTACTTAATTCTCAGTTAGAAAAGATATTTTCAAGCCACAAATGAGGACTAGATTTTTGCCAGTGATGAAAATGAAAACGAATGAGGCTCATGTATGTCAATGATCTTTGGTAAGATCTTAACAAAGAACATTCAGGAGATTTTGACAGAGTAATTTCACATCCACTGTCCCAGATATGGTTTTGTCATTTTGGTAGTTCACTTTCTGATTGTGAACGTAGTGGCCCAAAGACACCGTGGAGGGAAAGCGTGACTGTTTATCACAGCTAGCATGCATAGTCCTGGACTAGGGCCAGCAAGATGGCTTAGTGTAGAAAAAGGAGCTTGCCGTCAATCCTGCTGACCTGAGTTCAATCCCACAATCCCATATGGTTGAAGAAGAGAATGATCCCTGGCAAGAAGTCCTCTGACTTCCACATATACTTGTGTGTATATACACACAAAGACAGTGACACACACACACAAATACATGAACAATAGAGATACACATACACACACACACACACATACACATGCACACAAGCACACAGAAACACACATGTATATACACATATACACACAGAAAAACACGTGCATATACACACATACACAAATACAAACATCCGTACAGGTACATATGCACAGATACACACATGTACATGCATACTCATGAATATGCACATACAATGTAAATTTAAAAAAGAAATCCTGGACTATATGATGACCACATAAAGAATGGATGGAAACCAGAGCACCCATCTAGGTGATTCTTGCTACTTCCTTTCTTGGGATAGGATAGAAACAAGAGAACCTCTGAAAACAGATGGCTAGACAGTGGCTAGAAGTAATGAGAGCCCTAGTCCAGCTTGTAAAGATCTGTATGCCAGCAAGCCGTAGAAGAGCCTCCAAGTCAAGTTCACAAACCTAGCTGAGACACTGGCCAAGCATTGGTTGTGTGATACAGAGAGAGAGTGGTCACTTCATCAGCTGTCTTGTGATCTTCAAAATAACATTGGAGAACAGAGGCCACCTGAGAAGATAATTTGAAGCCCAGATTATGTTGCCCCTCCCCAAGGTGTGTGTATGGATGCATGCATGTGTGAGTGTGCAGGTGTGTGTGTACTTGTGTGAGTTTATATGTGTGTACATGTGTAGTGCACATATGTATGTATGTATGAGTGTGTGTATGGCAGGGTTAATTAGCCTTTAGCATTTAGGTGCATTTCTAGTGTCAATTCTCTGCCCTTAAAATAGAACTTTTTTTGAAATAAAGCTAATACTTATTCCTCAATTTGGGGGTCAATGACACATAACCCAAGTAAATGTGTACTCAAAGCCAGGCATGGAACAATCCAAAATATTAATGGTTATAAGACTAAATGATGTATTTGCTTATAGTAAGAGCTTATACTAAGAATAGGCATCATCTACTTTCCTTGACAGGGCTACACACCTAGGTTGGTGACAGAGAATCAGACCCCAGAAGGTCAGATTGCATCAATGCTACCACTTTCTTTCTTTTTTTATTACACTTATTTATTTGTGTGTATGTACATGTATATGTGTGTGAATGTGTGTGTGTATGTGTGTGTGTGTGTGTGTGTGTGTGTGTGTGTGTGTGTGT
>JADRCC010112185.1:0-16323 GCA_019843855.1 Hylomyscus alleni
CCGTCTCCAGAATATTTTTACCGAACCCAAGGTGACCTGCTTTAACTATTTCCTCCGAAATCAACGATCTGGCTTCATGCCCTCCCTGTCTTGTGGGCATATGTGTGTGGCAAGCCAATTCTGCTTTCTGTTTAAACTGTGTGAAGGGGTCATCCAGTTCCAAATCCAGCTCTTGCACAGACGTGGCCCGAAGACATTCTCATTAGCGGGTGCACATTCTCATCTGCGGACTATACTGGGTCATCTCCTTGACCTGGGCTGAAGAAGAGAAGCCACTTTTTGAGGTTCCATTTAACCCGTGAGTGTGTGGGTCTGAGGGACCTAGGTGTAGAGCATGTGGAACTTTGGAGAGGCAGAAGTATGTGCCCTAGCTGTTTGCTGACCTTCGCGATACCAAATGAGGAAGCTAAGCATTCCTGGTTCGGGTCTCTCCTGAAGCAAAGGGTAACTTTGCAACAGCTTTCTGGCCGATGGGCAAATGCCAAGTTCTGCTGTGGAAGGTTTAGGGGCCTTTTTATTTCCTGATCGAAGGGGCAGGAAGCAGGTGGCACTGTTCCCTCATAGCTCTGACATCTGCAGCTACTGTCTTCACTCTGCAACTTTGAGACAGTAAAGTCTAAAATTGGCAGCACAAACCATGTGTGATAGCTTATGCCTGAAATCCCAGTACTTAAAAGACTGAGGCAGGAGGATCTCAAGTTCCAGGTCCAGCTGGGCTACATAATAAGACACTTTTTTTTTTTTAAAAAATAAAACAACTCCACCTCCCCAAACCAGACAACAGGTAATTATAGAAGACGCCCTCCTTGTACCATGGAGTCCTGCACACCCCCTTTGTGTCTTACATGGAAAACAAATCTACCCTGTAGCTTCATTGTAAACCACAAATTATTTGGTTCTTCCTGTGAAAAATTACAGCTCAAGTCCCCAGCTGTACGACTTTCACGACTTTCAGCCAGTTTCTATGACTTTCTTCTAGCAAACAGAACCCAGGTTCAACACTGAGTGAATTCCAGCTCTGGGCCATCTAGGGCAATACAGTTTCTACCACTTGCTTTGACATGTGTCCTGGGATCCTATAGTTGACATGCTAAAATTATACTACATGGAAGCTGGGAGTTGGAGAAACTATGTGGGGGCCAGAGAGGTAACCGTGTCAGAGGAACCCCAACTACACTAGTGTCTAGCTCTCTGAAGCTTCTCAGTGAGAACTGCCCAACTGGAGTGTGCCAGCCTGCACAAGATGCCAATCCTCAGTCTTCAAGGTACCCTCAAGGATGCAAAGGGGAGCAGGCAAGCTGTCTTTCTCTAAGCCAGTGGCTCTCAACCTGTGGGTCATGACCCCTTTAGGGGCTTGACTATTAGGTATTTCCATGATTCATAAAGGTAACAAAATTAGTTATGAAGTATCAATGAAATAACTTTATGGTTGGGGGTCACCACAACATGAGGAAAGGTTATAGTATCGGGGAGGTTGAGAATCACTGGTCTAAGCCCTTCCCAAATTAGAGATTCATGAACAAAATAAACATTATTACTAGCTGTAAGTTTTAGGCGTAGTTTGTAATACAATAAAAGACCAGGACTTCTTACCTTTTATGCCACAATCTGTTGGATGTTTTTGTGACTTGCAGTCTGAAGCATACCTGGACTGTGGATGTTTTTGTGACTTACAGCATACCTACCTGGACCATTTAGCAGAGATTAAAAGGAACAGCTTCAATGGTCTGAGTCCTTCGTGCCGGTAGTCTATCCTGTCCCCTCAACCCTGGTTGTGTGTTCATCGACTTTACCAGAGGGCTGTATTACAGTCTGCCACTGAGGGCGATACTGATTTACTTACATAAATGTTTTATTTATAATCGGTCTGGGCTGCCAACTCTGTGGTGATCCTACACTTCAGTAATCTGGAGGCAGAGGCAGGCAGATCTCTGATTTCAAAGCCAACTTGGGCTACACAGGGAGTCTCAGGCCAGCCAAGGCAGTGGGTAAGATTTTTCCAAAAATAAAATAAAATAAATGCAAATAAAGTTGGGATACCATGGACACCATACTCTTTCTTGCCCCCCTTGGTATTTTAATAATAACAAATACTAGTTATTATTAAGCACTCATTTTCCAGCCTGTCCTTCTGCTGAATCAGGGACTGAATTAGGGATGCACCCGTTTGCTGAATTAGGGACTGAATTAGGGATGTACCCGTTTGCCAACGCCCGGGAGTCTGCTTCCTCAGCTTCACCTCGGGGTTCAAGATATTTTCTTCACAGAACCCTCCTAGCATTTGACAGCTTTGTTCTTTCCCTGACATTTGCAGCTTTTTAAAAGGATGAATATTTAATGCTGTGTTCCATAGGCCAGATTCTTTGAAGAGAAATACCATGAGTTTAGTTCTCACTTTTTAAAGAACTAATGGTCACTCATTAGTCGTGGGATTTATCTGAAGCCTTCACATGTGATTTTAATAATAAATGTATTGATAAGCCTAGCATTTATAGACTAAATACTAAAATACATTATTTTATTATTATTTGGTGACAGAGATTCCCAAGATGGCTGTGTAATACAGTTTGGGCAGTTCTCCCATAGCACTGAAGTTTTAAGCATGAAGAATGGTTACTCCCAAGAGCTGACTTCATGGAGGCCAACTGCATTGTAGGGTGTCTATCGACCCAATGTCCACATCCTTAAATGCACACTGGGATGGAGCAGAGCGAGCATCTGATGTACGGAGGAGGCACGGGTGTGTGGAGGCCAGGCTGGGGCAGAGAAGGCTCTAGCAAAGTGAAGGCACACAAATGGTATCCCATGCAGAAGCCGCTGCTGGGCTAGGAAAATGACTGGGCAGGGAACTTCAGCTTCTCTTGGATCTGACTGTCTGATTTAGAGTCTTTCAGGGTCACACTTACCTCCCTGGGTGGGCTGGAAAAATCTCTCTGAGTTTGCACTAATACTTAATAGAAGCCCTGCATGGTAATTTAAAGAGCCTGGGAATGCCTTTTTTGGTTATAAGCAGGAAGGTGCCCTATGCAAAAGCTGAGCTAGTATCTCACTGTGACGCCAAAGCGGGGCAGATGTTCCTTGCTGGGTCGCAAATGAGGTTGCTTCCAGCATGATTTCCTTCAGTGAACAGGAAACAGCAAGAAAGGAAAGAGACAATTGCCTTTCCACCGCAGCCCCTGCAGCAGATGAAAATAAGCACTCATTTCCCAGCCCGTCCTTCTACTGAATTAGGGATGCATGAGGCAGCGCTTTGTATGGAAGCTTCCTGATGTTTTAATTTTTGTAACCTGTAAAAAAAAATACACTGTACCCGAATCTCCACCTCACTTTTAGAGAGATTCCTTAGAATTGGTATCATCCTTTTGCTTGGCTCCAAGCCCCCTTTAATTCTGGTGCTCTCGTGTGCATCTCCCTCTCCTTCTCCCTCTCCCTCTCCTCCTTTTCCCTGTCCCTGTCCCTCTCCTTCTCCCTCTCCCTCTCCTCCCTCTCCCTCTCCCTCTCCCTCTCTCTCAGCTAATGCTCATACACAAGTTAAGAGAGCCATCTGATTTTATTCCTAAAATACAAACTCAGGATTACTTTTTAGGGAATGAAAGTGCCCTTTCACACTTACAGTCTGGAAACCTCAGGAAAAGGTCAGAACTTGGACATCGTCCTGCAGTTACCTCAAAACGAATGCAACTCATGCTTCCCACGTGAAATCCAAGGCCCAAAGCACTAACTGATCTCTCCTCCTCAACTTCAGCAAGCCATACAGCAGTGAGGGGCTGACTCTGCAAGACAACTGCTGTACTGTCTGATTTTTCTCAAGTTCAGTTTGTGTTCCCTCTTCTTTCCTGTCCCACATACTGGCCCACACTCTTACACAGATTCCCTCTTATCTCTGGAGTTTCTGGTAAATCCAGGCCTCTGCCGAACACTGGCTCTCATTGGGGATGCCCTTATCCTCGCAAATGCCAGCTGCCTCTACTCACTTTTCAAAGTGCCACTGTAAACCACACAGCCCTAGATGGCAAGGGACAGAGTACAGATGGGAACTGCGGACTTTCTGTAAGGTAGCATACAGCATCTTAACTGCACGTAACTAAACGTGGGGCTCAAAAGTAGTTTGGCAACAGTAAGGTTTTCTGAGTGAGCAACAATTAAAAATTAATTCAATATTAAGTACATAATGAACCCAAGTTGCTTTTGGTAGCACTCCCCAAGTGGAGTAACTTAACTTTGGGGTAACCTTGGTGCTGAACACCCAACATGACCGCACTTATGCAGTAGTGTGTGACATCTCACAAGGTACTCCAAGTGCTGCTGGAAACAGTATTATTCAGCTCAGACTGTTTTCTGTTATGAATAGCAGTGTTTTTATTGCACATAAAAAAGTTTTCTTTCTATAGAAACATATTGTTTTAACTATGGAAAGCAAAGACCTCAGTGTTTTTCTACCTTCATTCCTTACCATGTAAGTTAGTGTATATCTGGATTATTTGTAGTGCAATGTTTGATTTTAAAAATTGTATGTGAGTTGCTACCTGAGTTTTATTTAAAACGTCTTAAATGAAAAAATTAGCTTTGGGATTAAGACAGATTTTCAATAATTTTGAACCATCCCCAAATGTATCCGTGCCACTTTTCACTACATATTTATGTGACACAACAGCATTCTCAAAATTATAAAATACAAACATTGATCAACTCAGAAAAGCATTGATGTTTTTGAATTGCCCTGCATTCTGCAATATCAAATATTCAGTCAATACGTAATTATCTATGTAAAAGTAAAGAAATAATCCATCTCATTAATATGCACATTTGTTTTGACCTAAATAAATGACAAAATTATATGTATATCAAAGAATTATTCTAAATGCCTTAGGCCATCAAGATGATTTAGAAGGTAAAGGTACCCTGCAGTCATGGCAACCCGAGTCCAACCACGCCTCAGAATTCATCTTCACGGAGATGGAGAGAGCCAACTCGACAAAGTTGTCCTCTGACCACCAGACACACTCTCTGGCCTGTGGGCCTACTCACACACGTAAACTGCACTTCTAGACACGTATAAACACAAATGCACACATGCATACACGCAGCACACATGCTCATGCACACACATATACTGAAACATTAAAAAAACTGATTATTATTAATTAATGTTTGATATTTGGTATGTGCCTGTGTGGTGTAAAACTTTCTCAGAAAAGAAGAGGTCACAGATAGAAAAAGTTGAAGAAACCCTGATGTAGCAGACACTAAACCCCTTGGTGGGATGGACAGCTTGCGGCTTTGACTCAGGCCTGACCTTGTAGTGCAAATGCAATCACAGACAGTTATTGAATACATCAGTGAATGGGTTCGAATAATACTTTATGCACATTCAAAGGTGAATTTCATGTAATTTTTGCATATCACCAAAGAGTGTTGTTTTATTGGAAAGTGTTTAGCCATTTAAAAATTCAAAACCATTCCTATCTTTTAAGCCATTCAAAAATATGGGATGAATTGGATTTGGCTTGTGGGTTGTGGTTTGTCGGCTCTTGGTTGAAACTGGTACTTTCTAACTTTACTGTATATGTCAAGTAAAGATGATGACATCTTTAGTAAGATGTCAACAGCCAGCTGTGGTGGCACAAATCTGTCATCCTAGCACTTGGGAAACTGACACAAGATTGTGAGTTCGAGGCTAGCCTGGGCTACAGAGTAAGCTCCTGCATGTAAGCTCTGAAAAGAACAACCGAATCAGAAAAGATGCAGGCTGACTTAGGTATACGGGATAGAAAGCCGAGAGCTTGCTTCCTGAAGGTGATTCCAGCAGTCTGGGCAAGCGTTCCTGTTAGCCTGAGTAGGAGGCGCTTCAGTAATGGAGACATGAAAGGTAGGTTAATGACATGGCAAGATGCTCAGCTGTAACTTGCATGTGGAGAAGCAGAGGGAAAAGCAAATTAGCAAGCCAAGTAAACTCTTTCTTCTCAGCATTGTGAATCTGGGCACGTTCCTTAACCCTTTTGGGTTTCTATCTATTCAACTGTAAAACAAGGTAATGATCTCTGCCTCAGACGGGTGGTATTGGAACTTAACACAGTAACGGGAGTCTTAGCAGGCGCTCAGCCTTAGCTTCCACTTTTAAATTAAAAGGTGAAACATGAATCCGTGTATAACAAATTAAGGTGAACTTTAATTTTGAGTGCGTCAGGGGATTTCTGTTCCTTCTTTCTTAGATCCCATTTGCAAGGGTCGTGGCCATTCATTCATTCAGGAAATATTTGCTGAGCTCTCTGCTTCTGTCGGGTAACCTGCTTTGCTCGATCTGCTAAACTGAATGAAATGTAAATGGGAGAGAGCTAGGGTTGGGGAGATGGAAGCAAAAGCCCCAACTCAGCGGAGGAGGGAACGGGAGGGCTGCTGGAGGGCTGGGGCCTTCACACTGCTATGAGGAAAGAGGTGCCTCTGTTGAGAGGGGAAGAAAGGGAGAGAGGAAGGGGAAAAAGGGAGGGAGGGAGGGGGAGGAGAGGGGGGGGGCTCTGTTTGGCTCATCTGTTGCCTCCTTAAGTGTCTACTGCAACAGGGAAAATGTGAGAACCAATCGGATGCTCAGGCTACTGAGATAAACCCTGACGATTGCTGCAGAGTATTTATTTACATTCCAGTGCGGGCATGGGCACCCCAGGCACTGAATCACAGGGTAAAGGCAGCAGTCCACAGTCCCGTGGAACTCTATAGGAAGGTAGAACAGCACTAACGAAGTTTGTATTCTGCCATAGAAGCTCCGGAAGAGGTTCGAAGTGGGACTGTCCTAGTGCTGAAAAGGTCCATTGGCCCTGCTAATGACAGGGTGTGTGGGAGATGTATTAGCTTCCAGGCAATCCCGCTGGGCTCCTTCTAGCTTACTTATTGCCTGCCGCCTTGCCCTGCCAGATGCTCGCCACCCCAGTTCTCAGTCTGTGTCCCTACATGGTCCTGGCTGGTCTTTCTCTTCCCCCATTTCTGTCCTCCTCTGTCCGCGTTCTCTACCCTCATGGCTCTGCTCCTATCTGTCTGTCTCTACCATTTCTCTGAGCCTCACTGTCCTCCCTCCTCCCAAATAAACCCCTTTCATACCAGATCTGTTGCATGGTGTGATTTCTCAGGGAACACCTTGGCGTGGGCCTGCCTCATGGCATTAAATTTCAAAACAGAAGTTGTACCTCATCTGTGCCCTCCACGTGGCATCCTAAGCCCACTCCTCTCGTCTGTATTCTCTTTCTCTCTCAATGGTGTACGGTGGATTTCCCCATGTCTCATCTTTTATTGTTGTTGTTTTATGTGGTGCTTTGCCTGTCTACATGTCTGTGTACCATGCGCCTGCCTAAGACTCATGGAGGTCAGAAGAAGGTGTTGGATTCTTCGGAACCAGAGTTACAGATGGTTGTGAGCCACTAATGTGGCTGCCGGAAACAGAACCTGGGTCCTCTGCAAGAGCAGCAAGCGCTCTTAACCACTGATCTGCCTCTCCAGCCCCATGCCTCCTCTTCTTGAAGGGACCCTTCTTCATTTCACCTCCTCATTTGGGCACTTTCCTCATCCTGTGTCCCATGACTCCACAGAGCCCCACTGTGTTGCTTGGTAGAGATCAGTGCTCCACGGCTTGGAGCTGATGGGACGACGCAGAGGAAGCAAGATGGCCGCAGGCAGTTCCTAGCCTAGCTGGGAGCCTAGCTTGGGGGCTCTGCTGAGCGGGTCGGCAGACAGAAGCACAATGAGACTGGGGATTATTCTTCCGTGTTTTGTGGATGTTTTTTGTTCCCCTTACAAGAAATTCTCAGAGACAAAGATCTCAAAACAAAGCTGTTTCAGGCCCCAGGTGAGGAAGTGCTCCTTAGAATGAACCCGGGCACCGTTAATCACTTCCAGAACCTCCTGCTACAGCTTCCAGAATAGTCCATCTGAATCCGCCCAGCTCAGATCTGCCCACGGGGAAAGGGTCATTTTTCTTCATACAGAGAGTTTGCCTTCTCAGTTGTTGCAGTTTAGAGATCTTTCCATCTTCACCCCTGGAAGGGAAGAGGAATTCTCCCAGGGTTGAATAAGATGTCTCTATTAGTTCTGCAGAAAGGATCTGTATAGCTGCTGAGGATGGGGGGTGGGGGAAGGAGAAGGGCAAGCGCTTAAGCAGCTTGTGCGGGAACACACAACTGTCCTTGGAGGCTGCCAAATGTGGATCGTTGTGGTCTTCTCAAGTGCTTTGGGGGTTCTGGTAAAAGCTGAGCTACATTTGGGTAAGTGCATGTATTCACATGAAATTGATGCTGAAAAGCCCTATTCTGATCCCAAAGATGTGGTATTCCCAGGACTCTGAGATCAAGTATGATAGTTAGTTCACAGGCGATACAGCAAAACTGCAATCATTCTCCATGTTTTCTGAACAACCCATATCAGTAAAGTACTGGACAGCGCACAGTTCCCCTTCACCAAACAGGGGAACATGGGTGGCTGGACCTGAATTTGTTTTTGTTTTGTGGTTTTGTGAGTGTGTGGATGTGTGTGTGTGTGTGTGTGTGTGGATGTGTTTGGGTGCATGTGTCTATGTGTGTTTGCATATGTATATTGTGAGTGCATATGCACGTCTATACAAGTCGGGGAGGCAGGGGTTGATGTCTGGCATCTTCCTCAGTTGCTCTCCACCATGAGTCTTTGGCCTGTGGAAAACACATCTTCTCAGTGCTAAGCTGTGGGCGGCCTTGGGGCCTTGCAGGTCAGCCTGTGGGTGTGACTTTTCTTTCAGACACAGGCTTAGCAGACACTCCCAAAAGGGTCTGAGCGACTTTCAGGCAGAGCACTGTAAAGTTCATCTTCCTTAACCTGTTCTGCCTTTTGTCCTATTATGAAAAGAACACTGACTTGTTAAATTTGGGAGACTAGGAATCTACAAAGTTGAAAAATGACCCATTCCCCCAAACCAGATTCATCCTTCTCTCCTGGATTATCAGACGACTTTCCTGACTGCCTCCCTCCACCTCAGATGTAGAGCTGGAAGAGCTCTTCTGAAAACACAGGTCTCTTCCAAGCTTCAGAGACTTCCCGTTGCTTAAGTGTCCAAACGGGGCTGGCTCTGCTTGTCTCTTCAGTTTCCTGTCCCATCTCTCCTTTGCCAAATGAGTGTCCTTTGATTCTTTACACAGGCTTCACCTTCTCATGTTCCTTTGATTCAGAGCCTTCTCTGTCTTGGTCTGGTCTTTCAGTTTCATGGTGCATGACCCTCCCCCTCCCCCACCCCTTTACCCAACCTCTTCATTTCCTCATTTCCTGCCTCAGCATATAGAGACAGTTCTTCATCAAAACAGTGTCCCTCACTGTCGCTTTTCCCAAGGGATTGAGGTTGGAGGTGCCTTGAACATCTGCAGGTTTCTCCCATTGCAAGATTTGCCGTGCAGTGATTCTTGGAGAAGACCCCTCTCCATCTTCCGCACTCAGCCCCTTGGTTTGTGTCACACTGGGTACAAGATGTTTGTAGGTCACGTTAGAGTGAACTGTAATTTATGTTTTATAAACAGTCACTCTTAGCTTTTGTTTCAATCATGTTGTGGTTTCAGTACTTCAATGATTATTGATCATCTATATGTTATGAACCGTGTCATAGGAGATTTGAATCTTACCTTTCTCCCCCTTAACAATACCTGAAATACTTTAGATGCTACTTAGTCTTTGTAGGTCTTATTTTTAGTGAGTGAGCACTTTTTTATCATGTGGATTGACTTCCACTTATTTAACTTCTACTGTATATTTGGAGTTGGTTTTGTGTGTGTATGTGTGTGATGGTTTTACTTATTGCAGTCAGTTGATTTTGCAGTCTCTATCTCTGAGTGTCTTTGGACATTCATATTATGAATTACTGTCTTAAAATTCCTTAAGTAAAATCTTAAGGCATTTGAAGTTCCCAGTACATGCTGCTCAGTTGCCTTCCCAAAGTGATATTTCTGTACCATCACCAGGTCCGCCCGTCCACTCACCTTCACCTGAAGTCACGCTCTTCTCAGCCACGGACTCCCCTCTCAGAGCCTCTCCGAGCCTCTCCTGGGCAGCATTCCCAGCACTCGGGCGAGCCTCTACCCCACCCCACTCCCTTCTGAGGTGGTGTCTCAGCTGTTGGAGGTTCTCACCTACTCCCTTCTGAGGTGGTGTCTCAGCTGTTGGAGGTTCTCACCCTGCCATGAAAGGTACAACTCGAATGGATGTTGAATTACTCAGAGCAACTGTTTCCTTCTTGGAGGGGTCAAGGCAGTGTTAATTCTATTTCAAATGCTTTAAGTGGAGGTCAGGATTCCCAGTCTTAGATCAATACACCTATTCATACATGTATACGTCCCCCAAGGCTGACATCCCCCTCTTCTGACACCATCTTCTTCTGACACCATCTTCTCACTCACCAGGCTCCAGGCTTCATGATTCCTTTGCTCTTCCCTTTAGCTCCTTAGTCTTTACATGCCCGTCCCCTTCCTTCCTTCCTCCCTTCTTCCTTCCCTCCCTCCATTTCCTTCCTTCCCTCCTTCTTTCCTTCATTTCTTCCCTCCTTCTCTCCATTTCTTCCTTTCCTCCTCTCCCTCTCTTCTCTACCCTCCGTACCTCCCTTCTTTTCCTTCTTCCTCCCCTGATTCCCTGCTCCCACTTCTTTTCTTGTTTTCCCCCTCTTCCATGGAACCATTTATTTAACAAAGTTATCCAGCACTTACTAGTAGAGATAAATGATACACCAAAATGTGTCAGCTCCTGCTTTTGTGGCCTTAACATTCAAGCAGATTCAAGCAGAGAAGACAGATTAGAACGAAATGCAAATTCAGACAAATTAATGTGTCATAATGGATATTTTGTTTTTTGTTTTTTGTTTTTTGTTTTTTGAGACAGAGTTTCTCTGTGTAGCCCTGGCTGACCTGGAACTCACTCTGTAGACCAGACTGGCCTCAAACTCAGAAATTCGCCTGCCTCTGCCTCCCAAGTGCTAGGATTAAAGGCATGCACCACCACTGCCCGGCATAATGGATATTTTGGAGTGAAAGAGCAACATCAGGGAAGTTCTTTGGATAGGGTGACTGCCCCATTTCCGTTCATCCCTCTTATTCCTGGCAGACAGGCATACTAGCTCCCGGTGTCTAGGTTATTCCTACACTGGAAGATGAGCTCCACCAGGGCAAGGTCTTGCTCCTCCTGTTTTGCCCTGCTGTGCCTGGCCCACAAGTTCAGCAAGCAGTACTTCTCAGGAAGCCTTTGTTGTCCGGATGTATGAACGGAAGCTCTTGGGAGGTGTAGGTGTGAAATGGTGCAGGCCAAAGGAGTGCAAAGGAGCCTGGGTCAGAGATCCAGGCAGAGGACAACGTGCGCAGCATTTCACACGTATGCAGATGGTCAGAAGAGGCCCAAGTGGCAGAAGCGAGAGGAGCAAGGACAGTGACATCAAGAGCGGTCACAGGCCAGGCAGGTCACAGGCCATGGAGGAGTTTGGATTTCATGATGGGAAACTTCATTCTTCTTGCAAGCTTTTTTTCTTGCTTGAAACTTTGTCTTGATTAGGTATGGCAACGTGACTTCCTAGAGTGGCAGAGTGTGAAGACGGTGTCTGTTTGGAGGCGTGTGGCTTGAGGAATCTGTACTCTTGAGTTCTTGATTTGTCTGCCCTGTGACTTCCCGGCTTCTGACATGCAGCTTCCTCTGGCTGACCAGATGGGGACCCATTCCTGAAGGGGTCCAGAGTTGCTGTTTCAGAACCATACTGGACTCAACTCAGTATGGCAAATTGGGATCTTAACCTCGAATGTGAAGTCAGGGATTCCCTGGAGCGCTGCTTTTGGCCTACTGATATGGACTTGGTGTGGTCTGGATTATTTTTTTTTTCTCAGATCCTTCGGGGGTTCAGGGGAGAGGCTCACTATGGGATTTAGCCTCTGAGGAGCAGCAGAAACCCTTCACAAGGGATATCACTGGCTGGTGAAAGGCTGAGTCCTTGAGACTCAGAGGTCAGATTTGGGGAGTTGCCTTCCTCCTGGCTTCTGACCCCAGCAGTTTCAATGTGTTGGTCAGCAGCCCTGCAAGTGACCACAGCTTCCTCTCCTCCCACAGCTGGCTCTTCTGGGTTCTTACTATTTCATTACAGACAGCTTCCTTCTTGTTCCCCAGCCTGGACCCTCCTATTCCCCTTGGCTTCCCCACTAGTCCGGATACTAACCTTTGTAAATTCCCTTTGGGTCAGAAACTTATTATCTGATCTGGAGGAACCCATTTCCTTCCTTCTGATCCTGGGACCAGAGCAAACTGGGAAGTTCACAGGATCTGTAGAGCCAGAAGGTATAGAGTAACCCAGGAGGGTCGGCTATCTTTATGCCAGTTTAACACAAATTAGAATCCTTTTCGAGATGTAACCTGAACTGAGAAAGTGTCTCTCTGGTAACAGCCTGCTGACAAGTTGGAAGGCCAAACTCACTGTGAGCAGTGTAAGCTCTGAGGAGAGCGAGTCAGTAAAGCAACAGCACCCCGTGGCCTCTGCATCGGCTCCTGCCTCTGGGTTCCTGCCCTGACTTCTGTGGATGATGGACCGTGATATGGAACTGTAAGCAAAAATAAGAGTTCAACCCCGCACCCCCAGCCCACCACCCACCAGAGGTAGTGGAAAAGAAGGGTTATTAGGATATAGGGGAAGTGAACCTGTTTAGAAATCGTTCTTTGGGGGTGATTCAGATCTTCATTGTTCTCTGTCCAGTCTACTAGCAAACACCAAACATGAACCAGCAGCTGCAGACCACTCCACTCGGCAGACATTACACACCAATCACCAATTCAGGAAACCTCAAGTCTTGCCAATCAGCCAGAGTCCATGGAAGCATGGAAACAATAAAAAAACCGAAGGAATCTCACAAGAAGTTCTTTGGTGCTTTTCTCTCTATGATGTCATCACAAGCGTAGCTCAGCAACACAGTGTAAGGCAAACCAATACATGGATGCTGTCAGTGAAGACAAGTGAGGCAGAGCAAGGTGAACCAATACTGGAGCTCCTACTGTCTGTGGGGTCACATTTATATCCTTTCTAAACATCATGTGTCCATTCATGTGTTTTCTATAGCAAAACATCCTTTCACCTGTGTCTGCTTCAGCAAAATATCATTATAACCTGAGTCTCCAAAGAAACCAGAAATTTCCACTTGAAGTTGCTTTTGGTCATGGTGTGTTATCACAGAAGTAGAAACCCTGATTAAGACAACAGAGCAAACCCAAGAGTGAAAATGGGAGATAGTGACTCAGGAAGATGACCCTGATCCTCTCCTCCTGAGCCAGTGATCCCAATCTTACATAGTGTGTGCTAAAAGTACCATTGTGCTAAGGCAACTTAATTGGGCACATGTTTAATAGAACCCTGGATTATTACATGGCCATTAGGCTGACCCCACAAATGAATTTGCTTATTGATTGAGGTTGGTCTTAGGTGCCTCGGTAGAGAGAGAAGTTCCCCAAGTTGCTACGCCTTCATTTTCTGAAGGAGCAGAGAAGTACAACCTCTTGGGGAAGACTGACAACCAGCTAGCTCATTCCAGTTACTTTATTCAAGCATCATACAAGGTTAATAGGGCTGGGAAAAGTTCCAATTACCAAAGTTATCGTGCCCTTGCTGCCCATGATGGCAGGCAACCCATACAACCCACTCAGTCTCTTTTGACCATGGCTAGCTCTAATCAAAGGTAAGAACTCCAAATTTGTAGAGTGTCTTAGGACCGAGCTTAGTGCAGCTGTAAGCTCTCATAAAGCATTGAGTCCAGACCTTCCAGAGAGACATTTCCTCAAGGTTCAAACAATCTCATAACAATTTTCCAGCCTCTAATTGTTGGCCCATCAAAGTCAGACACAAAGGCTTTACTACACATTTCATTGCGTTTGCTAATATACCAGTCCTTTGAATCAGTTTAAACCATACTTTGTTACTCTCTACTTTGCTTCTCTAGTGGGCACCACTGGCCCTCACTAGTAATGCCGTCTTTATGCCACATGGGCACAGTGAACTCTACAATGACTCTAGTCCTGAAGATGAAAATGGGCAGAGCCCATACATGTAATTAAGAAGGGTAAGGGTCAGTGCTGTGTTCCCATCCTGGTCTTCAGCTTACCATTCATTCAAGAATAAAAGGCACTATCCCTTAATTACTCCCACTGAACACATGGGCGGTCTTAGAGTCTCACTTGCCAACAGGGAGGCATGGCTGTGCATTCTTAAAGCAGAGTAGAACAGAACTCTGAGCCCAGGGCTTGGTGGTCTTAAGACTGGGGAAGTGATATCAATGGCAAGAGGATGCATGTTACAGAAAGGACCATCTCCCTGTTTAAAGTGTAAAGTGGCACATCGATTCTTCTGGGAATATGGGGGTGCCACCAGTTAATTGCACCATTGAACTTTCAGGGACTGGCTTTCCCATTACTTTTGATGGCATCTACGCTGGCTAGTTTTATGTCACCTTGACACAAGCTAACGTCATCTGAGAGTAGGGAACATCAATTGAGAAAATGCCTCCTTAAGATCCAGCTGTACAGGAAGTCTGTATCCAAAAATCGTGCCTACAATTCATTCCTCGGCGCAGCAGAACTGTCAACTCTCAGCTTAGCTACGATGGAGGTAAAATCCTTTGGTGATGTGAGGGTCATTGAAGTACAGCCTTATTACAAGGAAATCCAATGTCTAAAAATTGTTCTTATTTTGGGCTTGTACCACAGTAAGAGCCAAGATTTTAAACACTACTAAATAAAAAACAAACAAGCAAACAAAAGACATTATATATTTATGTTCATTTAAGAAAATACTAGTAGTGATGTATTGTTTTGAAATATACAGTTAGTATGTTTAGAGTTATTTAAAATTTATATTGAGAAAAATATGTATTTTCAGTATTGTTGTAGACAAGCATCTACATAAAACTGTTAAATTGAAAAAAAAAGAATGAGAAAAACAAAAAAAAGATCCAGCTGTAACGAATTTTTTTTTTTGTAACTAATTTTCTTAATTAGTGATCAGTGAAGTAGATCGAGCCCATGGTGGGTGGGGCCATCCCTGGGCTGGTGGTCCTGGGCTCTGTAAGAAAGCAGGTTGAGCAAGCCATGAGGAGCAAACCAGTAAGCATCACCCCTCCCTGGCTTCTGCATCAGCTGCTGCCTCCAGGTTCCTGCCCTGTTTGAGTTCCTGTCCTGACTTCCTTCAGTGATGAACAGTGAAATGAAAGTGTGAACCAAACAAACCCTTTTCTCCCCAACTTGCTTTTAGCCCTGGTGTTTCATTGCAGCGATAGAAACCCTGACTAAGCATCAGAAGCACCTAGTGACCTGTGGAGAGACAGCTTACTTCAGGCAGAGGGAGTGGCAGTGGGGTCACGCACCCACTTTGTGGCATTTATGTGGATAGTTTCTGTTTGCTGGACACTTAAGCTGTGTGCAACTGCAGATGAAGCAACAGAAAAGTGGGAGATGTTAAAAGCCAGGAGAGTGATCTGTTCTTCATGGTCTTGAAAGTCCCTGATGAAAGCTATTTTGGAATGAGAAGTTAACGCTTCTCGGTTGTGATGGTAACCAGCAAACAAGTTTGGCCACCGGAAGCCCTGCCCCTAAAGACCACAATAGCTTTTGTTATGAAACTTGAGGACTTTACTTCATTTCCCCTATTATCTATTTTCAAAGTCCTCAACTGTAACAAATTCCTTAGTACCATTTCTGCCCAAGTTCTGGGACAACCCTGGGCCCCACCACTTCCACCTGCACTGTGGTATGTGGTTCTGACCTCTCTCTGAGCCTACACACTTCCATAGGAATCACAAGGCCTGTGGCAATGAGTTGACCAGCACTCTGTTGTGTGATTTCAATTTTTGCTCCATTTATCGGGGAATAAAAATACCCATCATGTTTATTTAAGGGAGAGTACAATCATTCACCTTTGCAACCTTTATATGGAATCTTTGCTGTAGAGGACAAATATGCTTCCTTTGAAGTGGTAATTCCAACTGAATGATGTTGGCCTTGTCTATGTCAAGAAGGGTCCAAGACTGTGTTCCAACTCAGTGGTTAGGGATGAGGCAGAGTGCCTTTAAAGTTCAGTGTATCTGCTTCCTTGGTTTGGGACATCACCTCATTGTTCCCTGTAATGGCTTTGGGGTTTAGACGTCCAAAGTTAGCTTGTTGAATGGTACTTTGCTGGTGCTGACTCATGGAAGAAAAATTTCTTATGTTCAAGGCTAGAAACTAGACCTTGATTCTTTTAAAACATCTCTCTTTCTCTCTCTCTCTCTCCCTTTCTTTCTTTCTTTCTTTCTTTCTTTCTTTCTTTCTTTCTTTCTT
>JADRCC010112225.1:0-10485 GCA_019843855.1 Hylomyscus alleni
ACACACACACACACACACACACACACACACACACACACACACACACAAAAACCATTACACACTGATGCCCTCACATAAAGCCCATGATACCTTCTACCTTGTCAACATTTAGGGGTGAGATGGAAACTTTTGCCTTGGAGTTCCACCCAGAGTTCATGAATAGCTTACATCAGAGAGTTACCTACATAAAAATGCAATATACTATTTAAACAATAAGAAGAGTGTTGGGACACCATTTCTGGTACTGAAAACCTAGCCAAGAGCCCATGGCTGGAGAGGTCATAGACACCACAAGAGAGCCTCACTAAGCTGATGCATTATCAGCTCCTGTAAAATACTCATCCTTATGCCTATAAGAGAGGCACTCACCCATCATCCAAGAGGCTTCTCTTAGATGCAGATGGAGGCTTTCTCAGAGGAAAACAACTAGTATCCATAGCCCATATGTTGGTCAATTATATTGTCCCTTCTTTAGTTCAAAAATATTTCAAACAATCAGAATTAGCTATGATCTGACCACTTACAGTAGTGTTAGTTGCTGGGTTTACTTAGGAAATCGTTTTACTATGAGACTTGTTTATTTTATATCTAAGCGATACTGTTCTCTTCATACAACTGTTATGAAATTTATAAGCACAAATGTTCTTGAGAAATGAACTCTTGGCCTCCTCGTTCCATTGGTGTCTTTGGGTTTAATAAGTTAAACCATGTTCCACTGGCACAGAGAGAAGGACTAAGAAAGGTACAGGGCTGCAGTGACTTTTTCTCCAAACAAGTTGGGAATGGTCCTGTTTTCCTTGGCACAAAGAACACATGGGGCAGTCTTTAGGGTGTACAGTAGTGTATACATCACCCATGCATTTGCATAAGATTTCAAAGCGCTTTCCTAATATATGCAGTATGACAGCCGCTGTCACAATATATTTATGTAAGTTTTGCACAAGTTTTCTAAAATAAACTTACAAGTGTTTGTTTTCCTAAGGAGGAGCTTGTTTTGGGGGTGGGAACAATCATTTCGTCTCACTATAGAAAGTAACACATGCTGACATGCTCCCCTTACATGCTCCCATGCCACAAATAGGCTGGTGTTCTCTAGAGCTGTGTGGGGCAGCATCAAGGACACAGTAGGCCACTGTATTAACTTTCCCTTTAAAATATACTTTATGGTAAAAACCAGTGCTGAGAAGTGCAGCAGCCCCCACGTGTCTGAGAAGGTAGGATGAAACAGACAATGGAGACCCTTCTAGCCGTTCTAGTCCTTTCCCCAGCATGGCTCTCCATACTTTCACCTAAAGGACTTAGCCAGAGATGGAGGACAATGACAGTTCCTTACCAATATATGCTAATATTTTCCTCATTTGTTCAAAGATATCAGGAGCTCTTTCTATCTACAATATGAATTCAGTTGACATGAATAATCTCTGGCATATAACATAACAGGTGAAGAGGGCTCTCAGATACAAAACAATTGAAAGGGCTAGGCCTTAAAAAGTGAAATGCGTGCTTTTATTACAGGACTCTTGTGATTCTTTAATGCAGCTAGGTTGACATTTCAGAGAACTATAGGATGAATCTGACCATATTCAGGTAAACTCTGACCAATTTCAACTTAATTTTGTAAATCAGTCCATAGATTTACAGCATTTGATCTGAGGTCCATTGACCATATTCAGTCACAGAGAGCTATGACTGATCATAAACTGATGTAAAATATTATGAGGGTTTGCATATTTTTAGCCTCAACTATGTAGTTCTTGATCATGAACTTTGTAGATGATAATGTCAAAAGAATTGAATATGTCTAACATACCTACAGTGTCTTTCCTATTTGAGGGATACATGGTGAGAATTTTGCCTATAAAGTCATTGTAAAGGGGTTTATGCTTGTAATTCCAGGATTCAGGGAGCTCAGATAGAACCACTGTGAGTCTCAGGACAGCCTGTTCTCTAGTGCTACACAGTTTCAAAAGAAAACAAATAAATAAACAGTTTTAATATTGAGCAACCAACTAACTGAGAAATCTCTGCTATCCTTTGCTTTTTCTTCTCAGGCACAAATATTATATTATATCATATCATATTACGCTATATGGTATGTTCCTTAAATCTGATGAAAAATTAATATACATGTTCCAAAAATGACTCAGTGGTATTCAGTTTTACTGATAGTTTGCTTGTCTAAAGGGAAAAAGTCAATTCAAAGTTACCTCAGGAATCTGATTCTTTCTGTTTTATTTAGGATTATTTTGATTATTTTCAGAATTTCTTGTGTAATTACTATCAGAGAAAAACATTCTTAAGCTTCAATACAGTCTTTTGCAACTGTGCAAACCAGGTTGCCCAACCTAGGCCCAACATTTTTCAAACATTTATAAATACTGTAGTATGAAAACTGTACCTCCCACACCCACAGCACTGTGCACGAATTCCCCAGGGCAAATTATGTGGGATATGTGGTTTCCATGCCTTTAAAGGGGCGTTTGTTAGGATATGCAGAGCCATTTCACCTTCTGCTTTTCAGTCTAGCGACTTTGTCTTGAATGCCTGCCTCTGGGAGGCCTGTAAAAGTGACACTTTGTAAATAGGAAGCTCCCTTGTAGAGTTCTTAGTGGGTGGGAGGGCAGAAGCTGAGGTCGGGGGATGGCTTCTTATTCTGAGCCCTTCCAAGTGTGTGGGCTGCCTACAGGCCACAGTGAGCTTGAAACTGGGCTGTGCCCGTTAAAGGAGCTGAAGGAACAGTGCAACCAGGCGATGGGGTGGAGGGTCCGAGAACACCACCATGGATGGCAACAGGCCTCACCTCCTGTGTTGTGCGGTGTTTAAAGACAAAGGGAAAACATCAACATGGATTTCAAACCCTTGTCTCTGTCTAGCCACTTGCCCAGTGACACTCAAGTCCAAATTACTTTCTTTTTAATGTGAGCGGTTTGAAGCAGCTTATCTATGCTATATTACTTATGACCTTTTAATTTGGCTCTACATACACAAATAATTTAGTCAAGGCGAGGCCTCTCCTTTCCATTACCACTATATCCTAGGATGTAACAAAGAATGGTGTTGGATCCCAGCAGGCACTTTTCACGACTTTTCATAATTGACATTTTACTGTCCGTTTGATAGTTTATTACCATAATAAAATCCTTAGTGATGAACTCCAAGCCACTAAGAAAGGCCTCATCTTTCTGATGAACTCCAAGAAACTGTGAAAGGCCTCCCCAGTAGTTTAAGGTAAGAACCAGCCTACTCATTGAAGTCAATTGCTACCTCCTGAGCCTGGCTGCCCAGCTCACCACATGGAGTTAGCCAGACAGGAGAAACAAGGACACGAGCTCTGCAGCTCTCTTCACATCCAGAGTAGGGCTTATGACGCATGCCCCCTGCCAAAAGTGAAATGTCCATATCACATCCAGAGCAGGGACAATGATGCATGCCCCCTGCCAAGAGTAAAATGTCCACATCTCCTGGACCTTTCTAACAGACTTGGGAAACTAAAGGGAAATGGAAAGGTTGAGTAAACCAGAGGGGAGGTCAGAGGGAGGCAGAGAGAAACAGAGATACAAGAGAGATTTATAGCCAGATTAGAACTAGACTCTTAAATCCAAGTCATCATATATGTGCCAAACAATGGTTTTCAAACTGTTTGATTGCCAGCTATTTTTACACACTACATATTGCTGAATGCACCCAAAAAATTCTGACATTGGTTATGTCCTTTTATCACAGCACTGTATTAAAAGATGAAGCTCGAATATTTTAAGAAAATTCGTTTGAAAATAACGAAAACTCACCACATGTTAGCACAAATAATCCACTTGGTGCAAAACAACTATGCTTTCCAAAAACGTAATGATAAGGCTGGCATCTTCCACAGCCTCTTACTGACATGTGTCCTGCAATTGATCACACTCTGTGGTTTTGCAGCATGGTCTATAAAGAAAGGATAATCTTACACAGTCATAAAGTATGAAAGTAGAATTTTAGTATCCGCTCTTTATAATTGTGAGTACTCTTCTCAAGTACAGTACCAAAATTTTTCACTCTTAAGAGTGATTTAAAATATAAAATGAAAGGCCATACCAATAAACTATTTTTTATTACACCAAAATTTATTGCGTGTCATACATTAAATGAGCATTCTACCTTTTCTGGGTCGTTTGGAAACACTGATATAAAGAAATAGACCACATTTTGATGCATTTTACTATTAAATGTCAAAATAAATTACACTTAGTTCAGAAAATGTATTACTTGTAGTCAAAAAGCATTTTCACATTAAAAGGTTGTCAAACAGTAGCATACAAAATTTTTCTGGAATTCTAATTTTCAGGTAAAGGTTCAAATTTTATCTCTAAAAAACAAATATTGCCATTTGTTGAATCTGAAGAAAAATGTAGCAACATTTTTCAGTTTGGACAAAATATCTCTTACAAATACCCAAGTCTATAGAATCCCAAGTTTTCTATTCATTCTTTCAAGTAAAAAAAAAAAAAAAAAAAAAAAAAAAAAAAAAAAAAAAAAAAAAAAACAAAAAAAAAACAAAAAAACAGGAATTTTATGAAAATTTTAATTGGATGCATTTTTTCCTACAAAAATCTACTGTATTTCAATACAGCAGATCTTTCTGGCAAACATTCTCTGCCAAAGAGTAAATGGTTAAGGGTAATAGTAACCAACTTCTTATAGCTTTCCGCTGCTTCACCAAGGAACTTCTTTTTCTTTCTTACTTTTTTACTACTGAGAAGGCACAGCGGTGAATATATGGTGCCCAATGGTGCATGGGATTCCCATTGCCTGACCCATGTTAAGATTCTAACACCTTATTCACCATCCAAGCACACTGAACACAGTGAAAAAGACCAATATGATAATGTATTAACACTGTGAAAAGAAGACTTTAGCCCCACAAGTGTCCTGGAATGGTCTAGGGACCCAAGAACCACGCTTTCACAATCGCTCATTTAAGTGCTTTGACTTCTACATTCTTGAGGTCTACTGCCATAAAGTGGGTCTCACAACCGTTCCAAACAAACCAAAGCACAGCAGCACATTTGGGTCATGGAAGTGAACTCTAAGGTCCCTGGGAACTAGTGTACATCATCACTTACACCAAGAAGTTCACTTACCCAACCATACTGCCACACTGGCTACCAGGCAAGAGGAGTTAGTGAGGGCAGTCAACAGCCACCCACAGCGTCAGCCAGATATGGGCAGTCAGAGCCAGTAAAACTGTCAGGAATCCACATTCGTCATTTACACTCATATTTTCAGGTATTTATTAGAAAAAAATAAGAGAGCCCCTTGGATGGGGTAAAAAGTGAAGTAAGTTTGAGACTGAGAAAGAGCAGATGCTGAGGGCTCTAGAGTTTGTGCTTTTTGTCTAAGAGCACATCTGTCATCGACTCTAGCTGAGAAGACCAACAAAGTACTTTTATAAATAAACACAGTGGTCATTTTCAGTTTGCTCACTCTGCATTCTTGCAATCACTCTGAATGTCCCAGAAAGCTGATAACTATTCTCCAGGATAATTTAGGCAGGATGCCTTCTTCAGATGTTAGTTATTAATGAAGAGCTTAAAGAATCAAAACGGGTATGCTAAAGTCAACGCCATTGCCATGTCAGCTGCTTGCTTAGGTTTTGACTAAAGACAAAAAGGAGAAATCGAAATCTCCATAGCCATGTAATGACTCCTTTATATCAATTTGACCCACAAAGAAGAAATAGCCCACTGGAGAACCTATGCCTTCCAACCATGTGTATTGTCCAATAAAAATCATACTTTTGTCTCAGTACCCTAAGCCTCAGTCTCTTCCCACTTTCCATTTAGTAAGGAAAAGATATAAGGGGTTCCCAGTTTCATTCCCTTCACCTTCCTCCAAACTCCCCAAGGGACCATTTGCTAGGGCTGGGTTGAGGAGTGAGATAGTCTTACTCCTGGGTGCTTGCCCCTGTGCTTAGGTGAATTTCAGCTTTTTAAATCTAAACCAGCTACTTCCACACCCACAGCTGTGACTCCAAACAAATATAAAAACATACTTAAAAATCTAAGGAAGCAATTCAGACCACTACTATGAAAATTATATCACCCAATTAAGAGGTCAAGTTAAGATTTACAATTTCCTTGCCAAAATGCCGAGGGAGTCCTGTTTATTATGATGGAGGAAGACGCTATTCTAAAGCTTATTATAAACAACAATTACATAATTGTATACACATAATTTGTATGGAGCCCACACATTCATTTGCCTGTTTATTTAGATGACGCTTCTTACCAGTTGCTATATTTTTGCATTCTCCATGGTTCGGGATTATTTTACACCTAGGAAATGATCAAATGCAACCCAGAGGGCAGGGATTCCTGCTAGGAGACACTGTCTTCCCTTGACTACTTACATTAGAAATGTCCAAATCACTTCCTAAGAATGCGTACAGCATAAACACCAGCTACCCCTGCCACTTCTGTGTAAGAGTATGACTGAACAGTAAAAGCTTTGACAGAGTCTGAAAGACTCAGGATTGGTATTAGTAGAACTCATGTCAGAATGTGACATATCAAGATATGAGAGCCAGTAAAAGAAGCTAAAACACCTGCCTCTATTGCCTGGGGTTGTCAGGAAATAACTAAAACAGATGAATCAGCAAAGAGCAGCACACAAGGTAGGGCTACCAAGGAAGGGGGAGAGATGCCAGAAGACAGAATGGACCATTTACAGAGGAGGACAGAGGATGAGGACGGCGGAGGAGATTCTTCTACTTTTGTTATTTGTCTTTAAGCTCTGCTTTTCAAAAATTCATATTCACGTATTAATTTAATTTAGACATAAAAATCCATTGAAAACGAAGATCTATGGTAAGTGTCTCTAACAGGAACTGAAAGTCATGTGGCTAGGTCCCCTGATGTCTAATAATGATTCTGGAGTTTGGAAGATGATGTTGGATGTTGTGAGGAACGAACTCAAGGTAGCAAAGACAGAAACATGCAGAGAGACAGAGAAAAAGAGAAATACTGTCAGTGAGGAAGGGCAGCTAAAAAGAGGTACTCCTGAAATGCATCCCTCGGTCACTGCAACAAGCTGCCTCTCTCTCCTCCAGAAAGAAAACAAATTCACAGAACCCAGCTACACCAGCTTTACTCCCCTATGCACCGAATGCATTGGTCCACATTGTGTCATGATAATGAAAAACTGACACAGGCTACTTACTTAGGGAGATTCAAAATTAAAGGGGAGTGTCTCCATCAAGCTGAGCTTCTGTCGAGGGTGGCAGAAACACATCACTGGAGAGAATGGCCATCTACTAAATTAGGTCAGAGAGAAAAGAGGCATGCAGGTTCCTTTACATGTTCTATCAAGCCTAGAGAAGGATTTCGTTAAATGCTGAGTTGGGGTTTCCTGGCAGAGAGAACTTACAAGATAAGCTCAGGTTCTTTTTCAAGGGTTCTGAAGTCTCCCATACTTTGAAATCTTTATTGCCATGTAGAAATCCAAAGTTCATCTACTTTGACACTATAGAAATGATACCCATACTTTTCTCCTCATTCTGAATTCTCCCAAACCAAATTCAGGACTAGAGTAGAAAGAGCACAATATAGATACAGAAGGACCCCCTCAAAGAAGTTCGGAGAAAAGGAGAAAGTCATGGAATGTACCACAAAATAAAGTGTTTTTCAGTTTAAATATTTTTTAAATCTTTTAAAATTTAAGTTGATTCTGTAGTTCAGAATGAATTTTTGAAAGGCTTCTTGAGTTGACAGGACTCTGGGGGCTTCTATGTAGGCAGGACATTTTTTTTAAATCAAGCCAAGTTGCTTCTAAAAGTCATGATGAATAATCCTCATGGAGTACAGTTGCAAAAAACTTTGACAAAGCTCATTGTCATTAACCCGTGATTCATGTTTTCAACAGAACACTGCCATTATTACTCCCCTCCATCAGCAGCGAAAGAACTCTTAGCTTCTCAGCTTTCCTGGTACAAACGGTCATTTTGCAGTTCACTACTGTATTTAGTAAACACTACAGTGAGACATTTTTAAAAAGAAAACCTTACAGTGAAATATTCTTCAGCTTTAAGAAAAAAATAACATCATGAAATTGTCAGGCAAATGGATGGAACTACAAAAAAAAAAAAAAAAAAAACAAAAAACACCCTGAGTGAGGCAACCTAGACTCAGAAAGACAAACATGGTATGTACTCACTTCCAAGAGGATATTAGCTGTTAAGTAAAGGATAAGCATGCTACAATCCACAGATGCAGAGAGGCTAAGTAAGAAGGAAGGCCCCAGGGAGGATACACGGGTGTCCCTGGGAAGAGGAAATAGAATATATTTTGCAGATAGACTGAGGGTGGGTGGGGATGGGGGAGGGAAGGATGGAGGGAGAGAGTACAGGAATAGATCATTGTAATTGAGGGGGCACTGGGATGACATATAAAAAATTAATGGAGTGAAAACTTCCAGGATTCCAGGAGGACCCTAGTGAAGACTCCTAGTAATGAAGAATTTGGAACCTGAGCCAGCCATTGTCTGGAATCAGTCAAGGCTTTCTGTGGTGGGACTGGGACCCCAACCAAGCCACAAAACCTTCAATCCACAGCCTGTCCTGCCTACAAGTTGTCCTGGGGAAGTTGTGGCTTACAGCTTGTGTGCGTTGCTAACCAACAACTAACTTGAGGCCCATGCCTAACATTGCCTGGATTGCCAGGAACCAGAGGCTGGAGAACCTAGGAAACTGAAAAGAACCAACCCCAACTGGCCAAAATAAATGAGGAAACCAACAATTTTTTTTTAAATTATTGATTCCTAATGATATTTTGTCATACTCATAGACTGATGCCTAGCCCAATTGTCATCAGACAGGCTTCCTCCAGCAGCTGATAGGAGCAGATGCAGAGAGCAACAGCCAAATATTAGATGAGGCTCAAGGAACCCCAAGGAAGAGGTGGAGGAAGAATTGTAGGATCTATATGTAGGAGAGTATCAGGAAATCATGGCCCTCAGAATTAACTAAGCCGGGCTCATAGGGGTTCACAGAGATTGCAGTGACAATCATGGGGCCTGTATGGGTCTTCTGCATGTATGTTATGGTTGTTTAGCTTGGTGTTCTTGTGGGACTCCTAACAAGGAGTGTCTCTAACTCTTTTGCCTGCTCTTTGGGCCTTTCCCTCCTACTAAGTTGTCTTCTCAATGCTTGCTATGAGGGTTACTGCCTAGCCTTATTTCATATTGTTATATCATGTTTGGTTGATATCACTGGGAATCATGCTCTTTTCTGAAGGGAAACAGAGGAGTCATGGATTTGGGGAAGAGTGGCGGGGGCAGGAGGGAGAGGAATTGAGGGAGGTGAAGGTGGTTGTGATGTACTGTATATAATTTTTAGAAAATTTAAATATTTAAAAAAAAAGTTTCTTAGTGACAGAACTCACCCCTCTGTTCACCCCTGCATCTCAAGCCACTGCAGTGTCTAGCTTTTTGCTATTGGCCAGTAGTTGTGGAGTGGGTGAAGGAAGGCATGTTTGCATGGACCAGATTTGAAGTGTTGAGGACAGTTCTTACAATCCTGCATTCTTAGGATAATAATGTCAGTAGGGATAAAGAAGTACCAAGAGACTTCATAAGCGTATTTTATGTTTCTGCCACATGGAGACAGGCCAAAGGGACAGGTGCTGGTCTAGCACCGACTGGAAACTGAATAGGTGTCATAGCTCTCCTACAGTTTCTAAAGATTCACTTGAGAGGCAGTCTTTGCTCCCAGGCCTAGACTCTCCATTAAACTCTTTTGGGATCATCAATGTAACTGCTTCACTTGAAGTATAATAGCAACCTGAAAGGGCTGCTGTTAAGGGTGAGTAGCCAAACCATTCCTGTCACATTGTCTTATGTAGACCTTCACATAGATCAAACTTAGTGAACACAACTCTTCCCCAATGTCAGGACCGTGCAAAGATTAGTAATTTTAATTAGATGTTAATTTAGTGTCAGATTAAAATCTTTTAATGAAGGACTTGTATCCCAAACCAAGTAATTAGACAAAAGCAATCTTCATTACAATTGATCATTCACTGTTGTTTAAGAGTCCACAAATAATAGATATCAAAAGAAGTTCAGTGAATGAACTGGCAGCCTAAAGTATTTTTTGAAAGTTTAAAATTATTAAAAATCTTTCTATATTTCATAGCTTTAACCAAACCAAAAAATCAAAAAACCAAACAAACAAAAAACAAAACAAAAAACAAAAACAAAAACAAAAAAACACTTCCTATATTAAGACTCCAACCCTATTAAATGGTGCCTGAGACCCTGTCAAGATGGTGAACCTAGGACAGCAAAGCTAGGACCCTAATTCATAAAGGTTGTGTGTCTATTCTGTAAAGGTCATAAGATATCTTCCTCCACATCAAATATAGGTATAGCTCAGTTACACTATTTATCATAAGCTTCTGTCTTTACACACACACACACACACACACACACACACACACACACACACAC